>JAJJMC010029502.1:4018448-4178805 GCA_023531435.1 Papaver californicum
TTAAAAAAAAAAAAAAAAAAAAAAAAAAAAAAAAAAAAAAAAAACTTGTATGGTAGGTTTGGTGTGTCTGTTTGTGCGTGGATGTGTATATTTGGTCATAGTGCTACTTAAAATATTGTCTCATATGCTTCTCAGTTCAGTTACTTAAGTATTTGGTATGAAACCTACATCCATCATGTCTTCTCTTTGTTTCCTCTCCTGAATTCAGTGATGCAGGGTCTTAGTAGTTTAATTCAATCTATGGGTATCAATAGATAGTGGTTGTCTGAGCACTAAGTACTTGTTATTGCAATATATATAGAGATGTTCCCTTTTATTTGTTAGTCTTATCCTAATGTGGTGGTTGCATCTATGACCATTTGTTCCATCAAGTCTAGCAATAACAGCAAGATGAAGTATTGTATTACCATCGTAGCTGTCTTTCGATTCAAGTGCTTCTATGGACATGAGTTTGACCAATTCTAGGAAGAATTGCTAGTTCCCTGCACCAGCTGCTATATGCAATGCAGTCCTGATAACATTTGGCGTAATTAAAACTACGCTGCCTTATAGGAATTCGAACTTCATGTGCGGTGGCAACAAAATCCTTTGTTCCCATGATTTAGTCTGTGCGCTACTACTACTTTTGTTAACTTTACTCACTAACCGAACCGCAACCCTATTTGTAACGTGGGTGAAGAAGAAGTTTTGAAACTAGCTTCATTTAATACCCGAGAAAGACACAGGTAATATTGAGGAATTTGGTAAAAATGGGGTCATCATGTTCCGTATGAAGTTTTGTCTTGTAAATTTGATTCTTAGTATTTGTGCAAGCACTCTTCTTTCATTATGTGAGGAAAGAATAAGCTGTACATAATGAAAGTACAACTGTAGACACAGCATAAAAAAAAAAATAGAGAAAGCTAAAGAGAGGACATAAAGTGATTTAGTAGAAGTAGAAATTGCAGTTTGTTAGTCTATTACAAACTCTTTTTCATGGGGACAACATTTTGTGGTTGACATCTTCATATCCTATACCATGCATTCAGTTACATTATTTTGAGTTATAGTTTTAAAAGAGAAAATGACTTTCGTATTGGGTGGTTTGTTGCTTACCCATTAAGTTTTTGATGCTTTTAAACTCGAGTATGACTTCGATTTTACGGGGTCTAAGTGAACTATTAGAGTGATAAAACCATTGAGTGCACATACAATCTTTAATTTTTAACATGGTGATTCTATTCTCAATCGCATACAGGCATAGAGAGAATCATTTAAATTTATATGTTTAGCTCTAATAGTGTTTATTATTTGTTGATATGTGCAATGGTTATAAATTTTAGTTATATATATATATATATATATATATTATGACCATTAGGATTGTACATGAAAAAAGATTAAACAAAATTATGTCAAGTGATTTAATAATTTTAGTAATTAGAGAGTAGCCACAGCATCTCTGGTTATTTTAAAATTTTCTTAAGAAATCACATTTGGAAACTAGACATAAATTTGTAATTAATCATACGTAATATGATGAAATATTCCCACAGGAAATTTTATTATATTTGTATGATTAATTGGGGTGAAATATTAAATTATGTTCCTTAATCTACCCACAAGAATTAAGGAATGAATATGGTTTAATAGTTTCATCATGTAGTTATGAATCTAATTTGAGTAGGACTTTAGCCCACAGGCAAGTTTTATGTCTCTAGATTCATATTTTTTTATACATGACTTGCATTGGTAAATCATGATTAAGTTTAAGTCTCAAATTTTTGTTTATAAGCATGATATATTTTTCTTTGCAGCAATTTTAACTGGAAACAATTCTGATGTCAATTGTTACATTCCTGAATTAAAGGGTGATAACTATAAGGTGTGGAAAGAAAGAGTGCTTTTACAATTGGGGTGGATGGATATCGACTATGCTATTCGGAAAGACGAACCACCTAGCATAACTGAGACTAGTACTCTAGATGCAGTTGATCTTTATGAAAAATGGGATCGATCTAATCGTCTCTCAGTTATGTTCATAAAGACCAAAATTTGTGCTAGTATTCGGGGTTCTGTCGATAAGCATACTAAGGTTAAAGATCTCCTTAAAGCCATTGATGAACAATTTGTAAGTTCTGACAAAGCTCTTGCTAGCACCTTAATTATGAAGTTTTCATCCATGAGGCACAATGGGTTTAAGAATGTGCGTGATTATATCATGAGCATGAGGGATATTGCAGCCCAACTTAAGGATTTGGAAGTTACCATGTCTGATTCTTTCCTAGTTCATTTCATTTTCTGCACTCTTCCTCCACAATATGGCCCCTTTAAGATATCTTATAACACACATAAGGATAAATGGTCAATTAATGAACTTATGACCATGTGTGTTCAAGAGGAGGGGAGATTGAGGATGGAAGAGGGCGAAAAGGTGAACCTTACTATTGCTTATTCTTCAAAGAAGAAAAGGGATCACAATAAGGAAAGAGGAAAGCTTTCAGTTAACCAAGGCATAAAGAAGGAGTCTCCGTGTTTCTTCTGTAAAAAGAAGGGACACATGAAGAAGGACTGCATTAAGTTTAAGACTTGGCTTGAGAAAAAGGTAATTTTCTAGCGTTTTGTTTATGAATTTAATATGGTTAATATTAATCATAATACATGGTGGATTGACTCTGGTACTACAATCCATGTTTCTCATACCTTGCAGGGTATGACAAACCTAAGGAAACCAACGAGAAGTGAACATTACATCTATTCAGGCACTCAGATGAGTTCACATGTGGAAGTTGTTGGGACATGCAGTTTAATTTTAAGTAGTGGTTTTATTTTGCTTTTAGAAAAGACATTTTATGTACCAGGTTTCACTAGAAACTTGATTTCAGTTTCAAGACTTGTACCTTTATGAATTTCCTTTAATTTTTCAGATTCTGGTTTCAGTATTCTCAGAAATTCTGAAGTTATTGGTTATGGTATTTTGTCTATCGTCTTTATTTGCAAAATCATATCACTCATAGTTCTATGCATGTTAATACTGGGTTAAAAAGATGTATTATGAATGAGGACTCCTCTATTTTGTGGCACCGGAGATTAAGACATATCTCCATTGAGAGAGTTAAGAGATTGGTAAAGAATGGGGTAATTAGTACTTTAGACTTTACTAATTTTGATACTTGTGTTGGTTGCATTAAGGGAAAGCAAACTAACAAACACAAAATTGGTGCCAAGAGAAGTTCAAACCTATTAGAGATCATACACACGGACTTTTGTTGTCCGGACATGAACGCTAATAATCCGAAATACTTTATCACCTTCATAAATGATTATTCACAATATATGTATCTTTACTTGTTTCGTTCTAAAGACGAAGTTTTGGATGCCTTTAAATTATTTAAGGTTAAAGTAGAGAAACAATGTGGTAAGCACATTAAGATTGTGAGATCAAATAGAGGTGGAGAGTACTATAGTAGATTTCTTCATAGCACTAGAATTGTGGAATCAAGAAATGCTAAATTTCTTGAGAATGACTTGATTAGTGGGAGTGATCATTTCAGGATAATGTTTCTGAAAAAGATAATGATCAACTTCCACCTACTGTTTCAAGTGACAAGTTGATTGTCAATTATTTCTAGTGACTATTTAGTGTATTTGCGAGATTCGGATTGTAAATATTTGAGCCGATAATGATCTTATGTTATTTTCACAAGTCATATATTTTACAGATTCAGATTTATGGATCAATGTATATACCTTAAGGTCAGTGGGAGCAAGATTTGTTTTCTTGTGTTCGATTAATGTATATACCTTAAGTGTAGCCCATTGTAAAAGATGATTGGTTCAGTTTGGACCAATACCTAGGAATGACATTGAAAGGGGAACAAATGAAAAATGTTCCATATGCTTCAGCTCTTGGTAGCATTATGTAGGCTCAGGTCTATACTAGACCCGACATTTCACATGCCGTTTGAGTATTAGGAAGACATCAGAGTAACCCAGGAATCGATCACTGTAAGGTTGCGAAGAAAGTATTGAGATACCTTAAGGGTACTAAAGATAACATGCTTATATATAAACGAACAAATAGTCTTGAAGTAGTAGACTAAGTTCGTTTTTTCTTGTTTTGAGACTGCCGCACATGGTGTATGGCTGAAAGGATTCATATCTGGGCTAAGAGTTGTTGACTCTATTAGCTGAACATTAAGAATGTATTGTAACAATTCAGTTGTTGTTTTATGGCTAAGGATAATAATAGTGAAAGTCGAAGTAAATATATCGACATTAAGTATCTAGCCGTAAAAGAACGTGTACAAAAAAAGAGTGACAATTGAACACATTAGCACTGAATTGATGATTGATGATCCCTTGACTAAAGGCATGCATACTAAAGAATTCAAGGATCATGTAGTAAGGACGGGACTTGGTCCTATAATGTAGTACATTCTTTATGGTTTTCTGAAGCTTTTATTTTAGTTGGATTATTTCTCTTTTGGAATTTATGTACGTACTTACTTCAGTTATTTTGTTGAGAAATGTCATTACAGTTAGACCTGGAGTAAACATATGGTTTATTCGTTAAGTTAAGTATGAGTGGTGAAAGACTAAGTATATTGTGATACATGGAAGAACAATTCTTGCTCTAAAGAGGATTAATCGCTATGATCCGTATATGGAGTCTTTCGTGAAATGGATCAAGTGGGAGAATGTTAACCTTTTTCCCATATGGGCTAAAATAAGGGGAAAAAGGATATGTGATCCATTAGCCCCATTAGCCCCCACTACTCTCTCCCACCTTTAGGAAAACCACCCACTATATATCTATCCGCAACTACTCTATGATGGCTAGGGTTAGTTTTACAGAGGATAGAAAACAGAACAGAAAGGTCACCAAAACCATTCTCAATTCTGCATACACCATCTACTATTGAGAAGGAGGGTTTGGCACCGAAGTTCATAGCAACCAAAATTAGGGCAAACTCAAGGATTCAAGATCAATGGCTGGAGGTATTTATAATCCCTTTCTTTTGCTTCCGCTTCTAATTTTGTATGTTCATATTGTGATAGAACATACATGTTTAGGTTTTACAATTCAAGTATAAAAGTCTACTTTAATTTACGATATTTTTAATCTTCACAAATTTCTCCTCCACCACCACATTAGATAAACCAACAACCACATTCTTCCCCTCCTCTACCTCCTTCATAGAAACTTCCCTAACTGGTGCACAATCCTTTTCTAAATACATAGCTAAAGCTAAATGTTTGGATTTTTCGTGAAATTTCTTAAGTGAAGATCCTTTCTTGCTAGCACCCTTAGCATGTTGAGCTAGATGTGTATATTCATAATCTTGTCTTCTTTTATCTAATCAAAACAGACATCTAAACTTAACATCAGATAATTTAACCATAAACTTACCATTTTTAAGCTTTTGATATACCTTTTCTTCATAATCTTCCATCTATTTGTCTCTTTTATATATATGAATCTTCTTCTGTTGATGAATAAATTTCATTTATTTGTCTCTTTTGAGAAGAACCAATTTCTTCAATCTAATCTGTGATTGTTTTATGAACTCTCTCTCTCTCAATTTTTTCTTAATTGATTCCAAGATTGAATCTTTATATGAACTCTAAGTGCCTTTTGTGTATCTAATTTGTCCACCTTTATAGGTTAAATGTGAAATTTGAGAATCTGATGTTTTATTTATTTTAGTTTTTTTATATATATTTCATTCATCAAAAAAAATGTAGCAAAAATTCACAAGGATAAAATTAGAATGATAGTTTAGGAAAATTGTTGAATATCTTCTTTGATCTTATCATCTAGAATGGAAAAATTTGATCTTTTAACTGATAAAAATAAATTTATTTAACATAAAACCAGTTTCATACTTAGAGTGTGAATTCTTTTTCATATAATGATACCTTATCACTTTTTTTATCTTCTATGTATGAAACTGTTTGAATTGAAATACTAAAATGAATAAATATTTTTATAACTATTTTAAGATGGCCTATCGTCTATATAAGAGTGGATTCAGCGGGGGCCAAGCCACCAGTGAGATACCTCATACCTCTCTTTTTATTTTGCCCCGCTCGCAGAACCGTGCAAAAATCGGTCCCCTCGTAGCAACCATCTTATGGCCTTTTTATGTATGAAACAGCCTCATTAAACCCAGAATGTTTACATGCCTTTTCTCCCGCTGAGATCAAAGAAAGTTGGGAAGAAGTGAAAAACCTAGAGGGGAAAAATGTTGCATTTTCCACCATTCATGACACAGTTCCCATCATCAACAAGTATGATACCATCATCAGTTTTACTTCCACCTCAGTGGCCTCACCCACAGTCCGATGAACTTCTTCTTGCTATGGATGAAAGTGATCTCCAACACAAGGTTAAATTTACTTTCTTTCTTTACACTTTCTGGAATTTCGGAAATTTAAGACGATGGTATAGTTGTTTGAATTAATATTTGGTGATATGGGTTTTCGAGTTTCATGTTTAGGTATATAAAATGTGATCTCTGTATAACTTGATTCGATTTGGGAATTCATATGTAAAACCAAACCCTAAATTTTTCAATAACAGTATCTTGAGAATCTTCAATCAAGCCATGAAAGTTGTTTCGTTAGTCTCATTTGGTGTTGTGTTTATCGGTTAATTTTTGCATTTGACCGCTATTGATAGTGGGAAGGGAATCCCATTCCCAGGATACAATTCCCTGTGAAGCAGGAATCCTTAATCCACCTTCCCCATGGGTTTTGAATTCCTTAATTTTGGAGGAATCCTTCTATTACCATTCCAACTCTGTTCCTATTTACCAAATATGTGAATGGAATTATATTCTTAGGAAAGCGATTCCATTCCCTCCAACCAAACACGCTCTCTGTTTAGTCTTGTTGTTTGACTCCCTATACAACCGTCCACAATGCTGCAAGGCCTATGATATGGCTGACATTCTAGGAACGTCCAGTGAACCCCCTCACTCCATGGTTAAGAGGTTGAAGTTCTTATCCGTGAGAAATATCTGTGGGGATTTCTTCCATCTATTAGTTGTTTTTCGAAATAAAAACAGATGACGTTAGTTTTTCAGTTTAGATTTCTAGCGTCTAGCATGTAAAACACGTGTATCCCGAATTTCTGATTAGAACATAATGAGTAGGATTTCAAACGTAGAGAGTCGTATAGAAGAGGCTTTGTGGCTAGATTTAGAAACGTGGCTAGGTTTGAACGTGCTATATAAATTTAACAATACAAGTAGTTATGTCCCTCTAACCAAGTCCAGTGGCAAAACTGAAAAAAAATCTATTTATTTCATGTGCTTGATTAAGAGCTATTCCAATGCTTTGCTCTGGCTTAAGTATAATGCTAGTGGAATATAGCAAATGGACCACTTCAAGTTGCTTTTTAACCATGGATTTAGTCAATGCAAAGCTTAGCATTTACAGTACCTTCTGGCATTGACCTTCTCTTACAACATTTCTTGTTTAATACTACCTCCGTCCCAGCAAAAGAGATACTGTCACTTTTGCTGGGACGGAGGGAGTATGACTTTTGAAAAATGTTAACAATATGAATAGAAGGAATTGTTGCTGAAACACGAAGAACCAATTCAAGCATTTCCAAAATCTTGTATTAAAACTACTAGCTCTTGCAAATGATGAAATCCCAACTTAGTTTCTTATATGATCATTTTTCTTCTTCATTTTCTTTTGTTGCAGTTTGATGAGATCCGAAAGACAAACATTGACATAGTTGTTGTTGGAAAGACTGCCGTAGATAATGACAAAGAAGATTTCGATAATGATGCAGATGATGATGATGTTGACAATGCAGAGGAGTCAGAAGGTCATGAGTTTGAGCAGGAAACAGGTTGATCGTAATGTAGGCAGTAATCAAAGTTGGTCGCTCAATGCTCCGTCTTTGCCAGCAAACTCTTGTATCTAAGAGGTATAACGTATGACAATCTACTTTCTACGTGTAAACTTTCAACTGTATGATGATAAAGCAGTTATATAGATGTCTGACTTTCTATATATAGTTTACATAATTGGGTACAGATAGTAATGAAGATTCTAGGCCTCCTCGGGTAGCATATTTGCCGATCTCTTAAGGGTATTGCTTCTTGCATGTTTCAGACGTTCTACTTCTTGTTTTCTTGTTTTCCAGTCCATATGAATATGCATAATCAAGATTCATGTGAGGTAACTAGCAGATATACTGTGGTTTGGTAGGCCTAGAGATGTGCATCCATGTATGAAATCATCACGGTAATTATCCAGCACATATATTGGCTGAAGCGATGGACCACGAAGCTATAAACTTTACTTCCCAGGGTACTGATTTGGTTCAAAAAGTCACACAATACAAACAATGTACATAAACACTCTATTCTGACCCTTGAAATGATATACTGTATAAAGCAGTTGTATAGATATCTGAATCTTTATAGTTCACTTTTATTGGCTAAAATATAATAGTGAAGATTCCAGCTCCCCTAAGGTAGGATATTTGCAGATATCGTAGAGGCATGTAATGCACGAATCAGGTGTTATACTTCCTTGTTCTCGTATTGTCCATCCGGCTGCTAATAACGAACTTTGTGCATAAGATCATCTGTCTAGCAAGTCGGCAGGGTCATTGTTGAGGTTTCTCCTAAAGATGTGCATCCATGTAGGAACTTAGTTATCAAGAGTATATAAATCAGTAGACTTTGAAGTCACAAAGTTCGCTTCCCAGAGTACTAATCTGGTTCACAAATCAAGTCACACCTTCGGAATAACTTACTTTTATTTGGACCTTGAAATGATACATAGAGCAACACGCCAGACCTGACCACTAGATTCTTCTGAAGTCCAAACAGTAACTAGTTGATTCTTTTGGTGAACCTAAAAGATGATTCGATGCTCATCCTTTTGACTGCTTATTGATCAGTACCCCTGGCGTCATGGCTAAGGGTTGGAATATTCTGTTGTGCAGATAGGGATGTAACTAGTTGATTTTGAACTTCTTATCTGGAGTCTTCCAATAGATTGTGTGGAACTGTCTAATGTATTCTTAAATTAAATGATGGAATATCATCTGGATATTACAGTTTGGCAAGTATAAATTTGGTTCCAAACCACTCTTTTGAGATTTTGAAATTCCTTTATTTGTGGATGCAAAGTATTTCTCTGAACAATGTGTATGGAACCATCACTAAAGTGGTGGGCGTCCATAACTGTAGTTAAGTTCGTTAAAAGTAGGTTGCCAATGTGTCCATGACTAGAATTGAATTTGCTTTCTTTTGAATGGAATTTTATATCCTTGAGTTGGAGTAAAGTCATGTTCTCTAATTTTAATAGACCTTTTCAAGGGTTTCAACGGTTGCAACCGGAACTACTAATTTTATCAATACTGAATTGTCCAGGAAACGTTCCAGAAATGCCTCTTTGGTTGACTGACTCTCTGTATCGAAGAGTTCCAAATGGTTACTTCCCACCACACTCAAGACAGGAGCAGTATTAATTTAATCAATCTTTTTTAAATAGTACTTAAGTATATGTATTAGTTTTACTTATATCAATTTTAACCACTTATTCTTTGCCAATATGAATAAGAATCGATTAACATTTCAATTGTTCCATTAAGATGTTGTTTGTTGGTCAAAAAGCTCTGAGTTTTTTAAGGAATTTTTATCTCTTTTTTGGAGGTTTGACGAAATTTGTTTCCATTGTCAAAATAGGAGTACCAATTTTTAAGGTTCTCATCAAGTTGAGTTTTAATCCATTCTTAGCATTTACCTCTTCAATCAAACAGTAGACTTTCAAATTGCAAAATCATTCTTTTGTTTAGAACCCAATTCAGATTCTTAATTTCTCATCTGCTTCCATGAACTTAAGTTAGGTCACAACTTTTGGCCCCGTGGGACTAGAATCCAAACATAAGGGAATATGCTATTGATATCTATCTCCAGTACCAGCTGTCATAAAGACCCATCCAGCCATCCTCTCTTTTCTTTTTCTTTTCAATCATAACTTCTGATTCAACCAAAACTCCATTGGACAATTGGGACATCAGCCAAAAGATGCACCTTAAAAAAATTGCAGGTACATGTTCTGAGATTTTTCCCCAATTTCCTTTGTATTAATAAAGGATAAATGTGTGGAGTGGTATAGAAGAATTTGAAGATACATTTCAGTATTTCAGCACCCCCACCACCACTGATTTTCCCGACTCCTAGTATTGAGAAAGACTATTATCTTCTGAAAAAATCTGGTCAAGAAAAAACCAATTCATACTGATGTTACACTGTCAGTTAATGCAGGATCTTTCGTATTCAAACCAAACAGCATCTCTTTTTCCGTAATCAATTTTCATTACCTCTTTCTCTATCTTTACACATCCCAAGCTAACCCAACCAGATAGCTTCTATGTACTGCATCGCTATTATTAACCTGCAAATGCATAAAACAAATCATCAAATTAAATGAACTAAGACAAATCATAAACATAAGAATCGGATTAAAAAAAAACAAAAAATGGGAATCGAAACAGTACACAATACACACATAAGACACTTGGAATAAGATAAATGAGAGTTTAAGGATTGATAATAGTGGAAATTAGCGATGTGAAACACAATCAGTAACAATGACGAACGTGTTAGAATGTACACGGCGATATGACGGTGAAAATCAAAAGGTGTACGAAATTCGAGATTATCTATGCAGAATTGACGGGGCAAAACCTATCCATAAAGAAACAATAATGTCCTTCCCGGAATAACGGCACTAACTCAGGTCAAGCCATTAAGATCAAAATTCATTCCCATAATAAAAAAAATTAGGGTTTGGGAAATTGGAATAAGCTAGGAGGATGATGAAGACGAGAGGAATCACTCTTTCAATCCATGATATACAGTAAAAACATACATTACCAAAATAATGAAACAAACATCTTTCTTTCTATTTACTGATTTCGCCTTTCTTCTTCTTCTTCATTTTTTTCTGTTAACTTATTTATATACCAATTGTATTCTTCGGTCTAATTTAACAAAACTACTATTGTTAATACTGAACCCGATTATTATTACTACTATTGTTGTTTCCTTGATGATGATGAGCAACATAATAAACTATCTGATGATTCGAAGGATTCTGGTAATAATAATGAACGGTTGGATATCGAACTGGTGGTTTTGAGATCTGTTGAACACTACAATGATGATGACGAACTACTGTCTTGCCTGTTGGAGGGGGTGACGAAGATCCAACGGCTGAAAATGATCCATCATCACCCATTGAGGAAGTATTTGATGATTGTAGGGGTGAAATTCTTTTCACTGATTTCGACGATGATGATGGTGAAAGAAATGATCTGATTTTTAGAGTGTTTGATGTAGCTTTACTAGCTCGATCATATTCTTCTATAACATTGACAAGATCTTCATCGGATTTTATTGAAACCAATGCATCTAAATCCTCATTTGGTAATTGACAACGCAATTTCACTGGTACTGATCCACATAATTCTCCCAGCTTTATCATAACCTCTGTAATACCAATAACAAATAGGACTTAGGGCTAAAATTCAAGAAAACCCTAAAAATACCTAGAATTGAAATTCATGGCTAAAGATATAAGAAAATCGGTAACGAACCTGAGAAAGAGAGGGAGCGATCAAGGGAAAGAACTCTAGTAATACCACCAACATAACGAAGTTTACCATCAGTATTACGAGGAAGAATTTTACCACCATAACTACATAAAAATTTCATAGTATTGGTGTTTCCTAAATCTGTAGTTACTACCATGGTATTGATTTTGGTTCAGTAGATAATCAAACGATGATGACAAGATGAAAGTGATGAAGAGAGATTTTAAGAGAGGAGTTTGAAGAGGCAGAAGTAGCTGCTCCTTCAAATCTTTATTTGGTGCTCAAAGCTTCTAATTTATAGCTTTTTGTGGATACTGAGATTAAATGTTGGTGGGACCTTACGCTAGAATTTCCGTTCTTTCCCGGTATCTGTAATTTTGCTATTTCTTAATAGAGGATTTATTGCAACTGTGTAGCCGTTTGATGCTAATGTATCATGTATGAGTACCTGAGTGCGTCCAAAGTGGAACGAGTATCTCGAAAGATCAAAGACTAAAAATTTTAATCTTTGGTCTGACCTAAGAACAGCGGTAAATGATCGGACGATGTTCTAAAATAACGTCTGGTATTGGACGGTGTCCTAACATATCGTTTGTTGAGACGGGCGTGATCCTAGCATAACGCTTACGCGAGGCGGTTTCTTAGCTGAACGCTCGATGTGGGGCGGAATCGGAAGATAAGCCTGATAATGGACGGTCTCCTAAGACCACGCCCAAGAGACGGGCGGTGCACTAGCATCACGCTTGATGGGGCAGTGTGCCAGCATCACGCCTGATCAAGTAACCCTTGTGCAAATGGAGCGTGTGAGAAGAAAGGGACGGGCGTTTCCTAGCGCCCCGCCTGGGATTCCAAGCGAGTTGCTAAAGCCTCGCCCCATCTTCTCTTCCTTCTTTTTCCCAACTTCTAAATCTCTATCTCAATCGTTGTAAAACTGTTCCACAATTTGTATCAGTTCCGTGTAGTTCTCAAACTTAAAACTTGTCCTGACCATTAGCACACAGCCACAAGAACCATAGCTCCCAACTACTCAGTGCTAAAGTAAAGCTAGTAGTTCAGGCCTTTACGCAAACAACTTGTGTGCGTCTTGGCTTGTAGTTCCGACATGTTTTGATAGTAATTCTAACAATTGTAAACTCTCCTTCCCTGCAGACATGAATTCAATACAAATCATTCATAAACATTCATTCAAACAGCAAACCTATGTATTATTCGCATTCTGTTTTCTCGGCAGCAAACTTGAATTCAAGAGTTTGAATTGTTCTCTTCTTTGTTCTTCACTGTTGTTGCTTGAACTCGTAATTAAACTCAGACCCATTTCTTCTTTCTCTCTTTCATATCGAACAGCAGGCTCAACTTCTTCCGCTTTGAAACCAATCTTCACTGTACGGCAGAGAACCCTGTTAACTCAAAATCCTTAGCCAAACAATAACCACCAGCTCCATCTCAACATCTTTGAACCTATCATTCTTTCACTCTATCTAATTCTCAATTCTAACTTCAATGGCTCCAACAGCAACAGTAACATCATGACTCAACTCAGATTCATCTCCAACTTCAAATTCATGAATCATAACATAACCATTGGTGGCTGATGGTAGTGAGAAATCACAGGAGTGCAACGGTAACATATTCAGTGGGGCGGACTTCTAGCCACTCGCTCATAAGATTAAAATGGTAGGCGGACTTCTAGGATCCCGCCTGGTGTTGGGCGTAGCTCTAGGACACCGTTTCGATGGGGCGGAGATTTGGAGTCCGCCTGGTGGTGGGCGTGATCCTAGCACCACGCTTCATCAGGCGTTATCTTAGGATTACGCTTCGTCAGGAGGAGCTTTTGAATACCGCCCGTGTTTTCAAGCGGTACGCTGAGATAACGCATACCGTCAAACGTTATACTACGAAACCGCTTACTCACCAGGCGGAGGCCTACGACACCGCTCGACTAAAAAATCTTTAGTCCAGAAAAAATACTAAATCTAGTCTGGAACAGTTCCAAATCCGGACTATCGACTTATTTTGATCGTACCGCTGCGCTTCAATTACACGGATTATCGACTAAATATGATCTTTAGTCCGTCTTTTGATCGTCCCATTATGTACGCTCTGAGGGTCATAAGGGTGTAGGTGTAGGTATGGGTGTGGGTCGGGTATTTGATACTCCTACTTTTGCCGAAGTTGAGAGCCTATACTCCTGCAAATTGGATATTGCAACTCAACTTCGGAAAAAGTTGGGTAGAAGTTTTCGTGCAATTCAACTTTCGCAAAAACTTGTCTTTTCTATTTACACAATTCTTAAAAGAAACAAGAAAAAAACAGAGATTTTAAGATTTTACTCATTTATGTTTTTTACGTCTAACGACCTAAGAAAATTTTAACAAATATTATTTAGAATATTTTCACATTAGAGCAGGTGTTATGGATAGAGACCGGAGAGTCCACATTCTAGGTGAAAGAGTCTCACCAAAATTTAGAAAATTAGACCCCACTCTAGACATGGGAAAAAACTTCCTTCACCCAAATATTTATTTCAATATTAAACTCTTTAAATGTTTACTAACATCATTGTTATTAAAAAACTACATAAACTCTTAAACGGGGATCTTTCTCCGTCCAAATGATTTTTTTATACTAGACGGGGAAATTTCACTTGTCTAGTCTCTACTTCACTAATCTATAGTGCAAAAATCACTCATTCGCCTAGTCCCTCATTCATTTTGAAAGGGATAGAGTGTTCAAACACTCTATTCCATAGCCCTTGCTCTTAGAACCAGATAAAATTGAGGGTATTTTCCCTTCTTCCACAAACCCTAACGAAATTCACCATGAAAACTCCTCAAATCTTTAGTTAACTTTCTAATCCACCGAACGTATGGATGAATTAAGCTTTATTAGATGCTAGATTTGTGGTTTGGTCATGATTTATGTAACTTGTTGACCCAATTCGATGGATTGGGTTATTGTTGCTGGTCACTAAATCGTGATGATGGATTGGTTAATAGGAATGGATGTTTTACTTGGAAACAACCGATTGCTACATGGAGGTTAATTGGTTATCATAATGGATTTACAGCTGAGATACATTTTATTCCTCTGCATCAGCCACATTCTTCATCGAGACTAACATGTAACATTTTCACTACCCCGGTATGAGATCATCATTGTCACTGTTGATCGGAAAAATCTGGGGCAATTTAAGATAGGTACACCTTTGCACTTGTTTACCCCCTTCCTTACTCTTTTACATCTGCAATATTCATTTAATCCTTAAACCTTATAGATTTTATTATTCTCAATCATCATGTTCATTGCTTCTATAAACGGATTCATATAACAATTCACAAGTCTAGTATAGAGCCACCAGTACTTGTATCAATTTTCTCATCTCCAAAACCAAAATTTTATCATGCTCAAACATTGGTCTCTAAAACCTAAGTGTTATTTTCCTGCATATTAGTCTTTAGCCTGCATTCTACCCTTTTATTTAACTACCAAAATATGATATCACTATGTATTGCTTATGGAACGGTGATATTTCAGAGTTGACCCATTCCCATACTTTTTCTATGAACGTGAACCACTTTAAGGAATAACGTTTTTTATATATACCACTAGATGTTCTATGTCAGCTTAACACCTCTGGAGAAACGTTTTTAGTTGGTGATTTTTTAATTAGAACCTTAATAAAAAAAGATTATGTAAAGAATGCCTTGATTTTTGCTGGAGGATTGATAGAGATTTATCAGTTTGATTGGTAGGGTTATATTTCTTTTTAATTCGTTTTGAACTAGTTCACGAAATTAGCACGGTAATGAGGCAAGAATCTAAAGTTTTCTGGAAATTTATTCATGATAAAACTTTGGCATCCATCTCTAAGCATTTATGATTTGTCTTTAACCTCATGAAGAATTTGAAGTTATCTATCTCCAAAGGGTTTGAATATCCAGCTTTAAAGAATTTAGCAGACTGGCATTTTGAATGCTAATAACTATCTAACAAGACTAGGTGAATTGTTTGCTTTTGACACACCACTACAATAACATAATGGGTTAAGGTCAATGGGGGTAAGAGGTAGGGTTAATATAATGCAACCTCTCAGGTTTGGAGTTTAATTACAGTTAATCTTATGTAAGCTTTCTTTGCTCATTTCTTTGAAAACATCTCTATCTTTCTTAGTAGTGTAGCAGTGTCTAATTCCCTTTTCAACCTTTTTACATAAATTGATTGCTTATTAGCTGGATCTGAATTTAATTACAAATTAACTAATTGTTTCCGGTTCTGGAATTCATTCACTAACTGCTTAATCTTATCTTTGTATTGCTACTACACTAGAATACTCCAACACCTGAGATTTAAGCCTTTTGAACAAACTAACTGCTTTGTATCTTATCTGATACAACACTTACACTCAATCAATTGCCTTCGGTTTTTGAGAAGCATGCACTAAATGCGTCATTTCTTCCTCTCACTAATTCAGTACCTACTTGCTACATTAATTACTTGTATTCTTTTGCTACAAACACCTCATTATTTCCTTGTATTTAGTACCTACTTGTGTTAAAATCTTTAGAAGATGATTTTCATACACAATTACTAGGACCTCACATTAAATGCTTCAAACCTTTTATTTAATCATACAAATTGCCCCAACTTGGTTATTTCAACAAACTGAGGCAGTTTTTCATACTTCGCGGTCTTCACCACAAGAGAATACATGAAACTTTTCTAGCTTTACTCAAGCTAATCTGCAATAGTCACTCTCTGAAGGAATCTCAGGGTATGAAAATAATTGGGTGTTTTACATTTACTTCTTTAATTCACTCTTCAATTTTCTGCAACGACCCACTGAGGTATAATAATTACATTCCAAAGTGGTAATGCTACTTGATAATCCAGGCTAACAAAGACTCGCCGGTAATTTTAAGCTCCAAATACAAGTACAGTTCAATTGGTAATTATCTCTAGGATGACAAAGACTCGCCAGTAATTTTAGGCTCCAAGTACAAGTACAATTCAAGTGGCAATTATCACCAACTTAAGAAAAATCTCTAACAGTAACATAAAATGAATTTTCTGGACTGGAACTTCCAGGGCATCAATCAAACACCACAATCTAACATCTGCGAGGTTTAATCACCTTACCTTCGATTATATTTCTATCAGAGACATTATCCAACACAAACCACATGAGCCTGCTACAGCAATCACCACAATTTTAGCATCACTTTACTATACCCAAAACTGGGTATTGGGAAGGACTTTGTCTAATGTGGAAAGACAATCTCAATGTACAAATATTTCTTGATTCCCAAAATTATATCCATGCGCTGATTACACCCCCACCACCGGGTCTTCCTTGGTTATAGATGGGTGTTTATCAACCTCCTCATCCCTGAGGCTAGAAGAGACTTTTAGAATGATTTTCTAATAATTTTTTCTACCAAGGACACACCATGACTTTTCATGGGATATTTCAATGAGGTGACCGACCAATCGGAGAAAAAGGGTGGCAGACAAGTAACTTTTGTTCAAATTTAACTTTTCCTCAATTTAATGGATGAATGGATACGATGTGATTCATAAATTTAGGAATCCAGGGCGATCCATTAAACAACTAACAAGGTACAAATTTTATCATGGAAAGATTAGATAGAGCCATTGCAACACAACGATGAAGAACCATTAACCCCCATGCAACAATTACTCACATGCCACAGATGGCTTCTGATCATGCTCCAATTCTACTACAACTAAAGGCAATAAGATAGAAAGGGACAAAAAGTTAAGAATTTGAACATTTAAGGCTTGCACATCCAAAACTCAAGAAGGTAGTCATGGACACAACAGGCATACATAGAACCTTCACTTGACTTACTCAAGCTCATAACAACAAGATGAGTACTTATTTAATGGAATAAAACAATATTTGGACACCTTCCTACTATGATAAATAAAAATAACACAATACCAATGCACTAACCAGACAGGCGCAAACTTGCCTTTTTTGAATCAAAAGGAAAAAAATCTCAGACTGTGTCACTTGTCCCTGCTCCAAAGTCATGCCACTTACTGGAAACATCAAGAATCCAATGTTTACACTCGGGGGACAACAACACTATTTTCGTTCACACCAAGGTTATTATTCATCGAGGCATTAACAACATACAACAACTAGAATACCAGCATAACAATTGGATCATTTACAAAGATAACATTGTTTACCTTATGATAGACCACTTCA
Organism: Papaver californicum; assembly: GCA_023531435.1. Lineage (NCBI taxonomy): Eukaryota > Viridiplantae > Streptophyta > Magnoliopsida > Ranunculales > Papaveraceae > Papaver > Papaver californicum. The sequence goes on from JAJJMC010029502.1 coordinate 4,036,298, forward strand.
CGACATAATACATTGCTCTAAACACGGTCATAGACTAAGAAATATTTGAAACAAGCAACCCTAGACTAACACCGAGACATGCTGCCATGCTTACTACAGAAGTCACTACTACAAAAATCAAAGAGGCACTCTTCTCCGTTGGATCAGAAAGAGCAACAAGCCCGGATGGATATACTACGGGACAATTCATCAGCACATCAAAATCAACAATCATTCACCACTTAAGATTTCCCTAGAATGTGATAAATAATCTCCAATAAATGTTCAACATGTTAACCACAACGAGCCTACCTATCTACCTTGGAGTTCAATTCAAACAAGGAAGATCCACTTCTCACATCACTACACCAATTTTAAGGATTAGTAACTAGATTTTGCAACATCTTTGCCCCTGTTGCGAATTTTCAGTTGCAAATTTCAGTTCTAAATTTTTTACAACAGTTCATCTTTGTTATAAAACTCTCAATTGTTTTGCCTTGTTACGATTCGCAACAGAATTGAGTTGTACACGTGTGAATCGTGTGTGTGTTGCCCACACTTTCAATCTGACTCGATTTCAGCCCATTCAGATACTCGGAGTCAGCTTCAAAACTTACTCGGGCTTTATCATTATCGAGAACACCTCTTTATCTTCTCTTCTCTACCTCTCATTCTCTTCTCTCTTCCTCTCTTCTTCACTCTCCATGATTCAGTCGATTTTTTTTTTCAATCATAATAAGTCGATTGTGAATCAGTATTAGGTTTTGCTTCCTTTTCTTCTTCAAACAGATCCATCACAAATGAAATTCTTAGACCTATAGTATTGAGATTTCTCTTATCCGAATCAGTGTGAAGAATTCTAAGGTTCTTAGAAAGATTTCTTTATTTCGCGAGGTTTTTTCTCTATAATGGAAAGACTTACATATGGGTTTTATTCAAATTCTTTTTTGATTCTTAGATTTGGGTTCTAGGGTTTCTGGTAATGAATAAATTATTTTTTGTTCAGTTTGGTTGGTGTTGAAAAGGGTTTTGAAAGAACCGCTTCAACAACTTCATGAGTAACAAATTATAAGGTATATAAACATTATTACTTCCTCTGATTTCATTTTCTCAAATTAGGATTTATTCAATTTAACATTTTTTATTATTTGGAGTTTAAATTCGTAGATTTGGGTATTTTTGATTGATTTTAATTGCTTATGTTGTTAGTAGACATTCAATTTTGGTATGGGTTTTCAGTTTTTCTTTTTTTTCAATTTATGTTGCTGGACTTTGATCATCCTACTGACTTGTTGTATTGCTCTTCTAGGCTGCTAGAATCACATGTGAACAACGATCTTTTTCTTGCATCAGTGAGTCTAGGGACTGATTACCTTCTATTTTGTTTTTCATTTGGTTTGGTATCCACTAACATGAAAGTGTTTTTGGATATTTCAGAGCTGAAGTCGGCATGTAATAATGCTCTAATAAAACTCGTAGGTGAGTGCAGATTCTATTGGCCATTTGTATAGACTGTTTGCTCAAAACCTGGATTTTTGTTTGCTTTAGGTTCTTAGTCTTTTGTTTTCTCACTTTTGAACTCATGTTTTGGAGTTGTGTTGATTTTAGAATGATTGTAAGGAAATTTTTTAATGATTTTCCTGAGGCGGTTTTGCTGAGGCGGCATCAAGTGATGTTAATAAGTCATAATTGCTGCCTAAAGATTTCAGAAAAATTATTGATGTTGTTGGTTTCCTTTCAGCTGGCCAGGTATGCAATTTGTAAAGTATAATATAGTTTTTGATTACATGAAGAAAGTGGGGTTTGATTCTTAAATTGGATTCTTTGCAGGAAAAGTGTCTTGCTTAATCAAGGTCAGTAGTTTTCCAATCATGGGAGCAAGGAGAAAATTGTTGTTAAACTAGCCTCTTCCAAAGAAGAGCATCGAACAGGTTCTTATTGGAATACTCTTTTAGGCTTGTAGCTGCACAATTGTCACTTATATTTCTACAGTATTTCGTCTTTTAATTCTAATTAACCTGTTTTGTTCATATGTCATGAGAGGTTGATGGATAAGATGGAGATTGGCAATTCAGAATCATAATTACAGACAAAACTCTCATCTTTGTTTCAGTTAGTCTTTCATCTTTATCTTCTCAAGATATAACAGTTCTTAAGATGTTTCAAAAATCAATTTGGAAAGGGTGTAAAACTAAGAAGAGAGATGATTTTAAAAAAGTCGTTGTTGTTAATGTGTACGTTCTCACTTCTAAAAGAACTGTAATTTAGGAAATGATTGTACGCTTACTTGTTTTTTAGAATGCATGGAACTTGATTTTGATTTCCAAATGAACAGGGGAAACTTGATTATGTTATAGGGGAATCGGTGGTTTTGACCAGGTCAAAACCACTATTTTTTTGATGTTGCAAAAAATTTCGTAACTGCAACAACCTGTTGCGAAATTCCAATTTTACAACAGTTGGAAACTGTTACGACCTATTGACGTTGCAAAAGTTTAGAACTGTTGCGACCAAAAATTTACAACGGTAATGTAGCCATTGTAAAAAATTACAACATTGACTTTTGTAATAGAGCAGAACCGTTGCGACCCTACTTTACAACTGTCACTCACCGTTGCTAATTACTAAATTTGGTGTAGTGCATGTTCACACAATTGCTTCAATGAATGGCACGTAAGTCGAAAGGATGGAGGCCAAATGTTTAAATCCAGCACGAAGGTTAGTATAGATAAACTATTTTCTCTCCCATTCTAATCACTTGATGCAAACCCAACTGCTACCGTTCCATGTCTACAACAAAATTGACCGAATTACTAGGAACTTCTTCCAGGGGCATGACAAAACTGTTAAAAAATTACACCCACTGGGATAAGACAAATGAACCAAACCTAAAAACCAAGGGGGGCTAGGCATCAGAAACAATACGTAACACAATACTGCTTTACTCTTGAAACAAGCCTGGATTCTTTATGATAAACTAGACTCCATTTGGTTAGCCTATGTGAAGAAAAATACCTTGAACATAAATTCATTTTTTGACACGCACTTCCCACATTCTCGGTAACTAGTCCACAATGGAAACAACTGGTGTATGTCATACCAGATATCAAATATCATATCTTTCATCAAATTGGAAACGGTACACCAACTTCTATCGTAGAAAACTGGATCCTACACTTTACACAACTTGATCCAAACCAGTGCCACATTTTTCAGACAATATCATATATTATTGACCCAATATCTCATACTTGGGTTCAGACAAAATTAGCTCAACTTTATCTATCAGCAACAACTAGAATTATAAACATCCCTATACCTCAAGATGAACCACATGATAAGATCATCTTGCTACACACAAAATTTGTTTCCTACATAACTGCCTCTGGATACAGATGCTTAACTAGCAGCGACTAGACAAACCTAATCCCTCCACCAACCACCAAATTTCTTTGGACATTACCGTGTCCACCAAACTTACAATTTTCTCGTGGAATACATTGAATAAAGGATCACCCTCCTTCATCATCCTCAACAGAATCCAACTAAACCTTTGCCTGATCTGAAATTCTTCCCCGGAAATGGCAATTCATATTCTACTACAGTGCCAAGTCTCCAGGAAACTTGGCACATCCTTCTCACCAAACTCTATAATCATCAAACTATGGTACATAATTTTTCCACTTTAATTAACCCTCATACAATTTCCAACAAATCCTACAGTTCAAGGCCCCATCTACAATTACCACTTCATTTTGTTTCCTCTTCTGGTCAATTTGGATAACCAGAAATGAATTCATTTATCGACACTAACAACAACAACAACAGGAAAATATAGTTCAACTGGCGATCCTGATAGAACAAGAATTTACGTGGGTAAGATGGTTTTTACCCCCTAATTTACCATATGTACCACCATTAATAAACCCAAACCACAGAAACAGAACTACAACGATGATTTTAGTGAGATAATTTCCTCCATTACTAGTCTGGGTTAAGATTAACACTAAATGGAGCATCTAGAGGATACCTAGGGCCTGCCGAGGCAGGTTTCATATGCAGAGAATCTACGACAACGACTCTTGCAATATTATCACAATCTTTGGGGATAACCAGTGCTTTATTGGATGAAACTTGGGCCATGATAATGGCTACAAGAAGAGTGATGGATAGACAATGGACCAAAGTTTATTTTGAGACGGACCAAAGAAAATCTACCGCGCTTCATCAAAACGGATAAATAACCACCTTCGTACCTCTCTGGTATGGTACCAGAAATAAAGCAACAGATGAGACAAATACCAAATACCGTAACAGAACACAACTATAGAGACCGTAACCAAGTAGTAAACGGATTGACAAACCATGCTGCTGACAGAAGTCAGACAGGTTCTTTCACGACTACCACATGGGATCATGTGGTTGCACCTTTATAAATCAATTTGTAATAAATGACTCCATGGGTACGGCGTATCCTCGTGTAATCCTTTCCTAGTTTAGTAAATTATTTGTATGCTTCAAAAAAAAAATCTAAGAAAATTTCAAATTGACATATCTCTCAAATTATACACGATTGATAAAAGGGGATACCAACTACTAGCGGGGATACCAGTCCAGAGATCCAACAATCAGGATTGTTTTGTATTATATATACTGGTATCCCCCTGTTACTATTGGTATCCCCTTTATCAATTATGAAATTATAAACCGGAAGTCCGTATATATTACGTAGTTGGAAAACTTTTTACCATACCTAGACAATGCGAGTAAACGTAACTACCAAATTATAAATATTCACTAGAATAAAATATAATAACATTAATTATTATAAAGAATAATTTTAAAATTTATTATGTAAAATGAGAAAATGTCACTTAATCTGAGATAAAAGTAAAAAATAAAATATATTTTTAAGGACAAAGGGAATACAAGTTAAGTTTCACTAAAACTTAAAATATACACCCGTATGCATTTTTACTAAGAAAAAAAAATTTAAGGGATATTTAAATAATGCTTCTTTTTAATAAAATATACATAGGAAGCAACATTGATTATTAAAACTCAAGTTGAATGGTGCAAAAGTATAACATGTATGGTTTATATTTGCTCATTATGATAGTAATTAATATTATCAAATATGTCATAATAGAATGTTAAATTTAGCATTTTAAACTGACAATTATCGTTTTTAATTGAACTTAAAGGAGTGTTCTCTAGGCTTTCGAGAATGGTTTGGCACTCAAACCAGGTTTGAGGACTGGTTTTGAGAGTTAGCGTGGCATGGAGTTAGATTCAGAGCTTGGCATGGGAACAATGTGGTAGTGATTGGTTTGAGATATCACCTAATTGTGAAACTAAATCTCAGATGTAATCTGACATGCAACTCGGTTTGAGATACAATATGGAAAAATAATTGTTGCCCATTCAACACTCGTATACTAAAGCCAAATATAAGAGGGTATTTGGATAACAGAAGTGTTAGGGAAATTGGCACCCCTAGCACATCGGAACACAAGATCACAATGGGCAATTTGTGATTTGAACCAAACATGGAGAAAATAATAAGAGAGACATAAGATAAACTAACACACAACCACAATCAAGATATATGTGGTTCATCTTTACAGGCTACATCCACGGCCACCACCAGCAGAAAAACTTTCATTACAATCAAAGATCATTACATGCTTTTTTTCACAACCCACAGAAAAAAACTCAAACAGAAAAAGTTAATAAGATATACCCGAGAACACCATTGAGAAACCTTAGAAATCAACTCTCTAAACTATTCTTCAAACCAGCCTCATGTATTCTCTTCTACACCTTCTTCACAGTTGCTAGTAACATAGGAGAAACATGGAAACACTCTAGAAACTTGGTTTAGGGCAAAGCCGTAAACCTTAAACACTAGAACACCAAAATCCTCTCTCTACAAGTTTTTCTCTCACATCGATATTGACCCTTACAGTAGTTCTCGAACCCTCCCTACTAAAGAGACCAAAAACCTAAGCACAAGGTTTTATCACTCTTCTAGGTTGGATTATCTATAAACCTCCAATTCTACTCCTATTTATAGAGAACACAAACTTAGTGTTGGAGAAAATTATTCCTGTAACAGAAAAACAAACCAAAAACCAGAAGCTTCACAATTGTTAACGTTAGCGCAAATATCACAATCACACAAAGCACAGAGAGGAGGAGTCGCCTGTTCAACAAATTGCCCTTAACTCGATATTTGCCATGTACACTTTAGAAAGTGTTGCTATACCTTTAAATTTGACAAATCGAATCCAGGATAAAACCTCCTGATACCAACCCAGTTAGCAAGACTCGTCGGCCCATTGTGAACTTAACAGAAGAATAAGATAAAAATTAAATATAGTGCGCACAACAAAGCGAGAAGAGGGGAAAAGACGACAGGATAGTAGCTGCGTCTGGGGTAAGGAAAAATGAAATCCTTTTTCTGCTTTTATAGGAAAATTTGAGAGAAGAGAATTAAATTGTATTCATGAAAAATCTTTTTATTTAATTCCCATAAATTCTCATAAATAATAAAAGGGTTTTTAATATTTATTATAGGAATTTAAATTGTATTTATGAAAAATCTATTTAATTCCCATAAATAATAAAACGGTTTTTTAATATTTATTATAGGAATTTAAAATAAAAAATAAAAAACCATTAAGTCTTGATAGGCACACGCTGCGCACACGTCGAGCTCACGCCGGGCACTCGTCGCGCACACGCCAGCTCACGCAAAACACACACGCAAGCATATGCAAGCTCCGCAAGTCAGCGGCCCGCGTCCTTCGGTGCGAGCACCGCACATGTGTGATTTTGCCCACTAGCCCATTCCCTTAGTTCATATCCAATGCACAAGTTATTTCCCTCAGGTGCAACTTTTGTGGTAATATGGATAGACTTCATCCTTGGTTTATCCCATGTGGGACAAACCAAAGGTTTCTCATTCACAGAAGTGAAAAGTGGATTTGTTATTTCCACCCACAATATAGGCTAGTGACTCTTTGGTCCCATCAAGATAATTTTGGTAAAAAAACAATTTTTTGTAAATAAGCAATAAATTCACTTTTAAATTCTAACAATCCCCCACATGAATGAAGAAGGCGATAAATCACAAAACCGGAAAACGAGAAATACCTCTTAAGCAATAGGTGACCATATGGAATTGAACCTTTGCTTAGTGAGAAGTACCGGAACTACTTGATGGATAGTGAACGCGATGTCTTGAACTGCCATCGTTTGGTGTAGTTCTTCAATATCTCCTTACGCGAGATACCTCTCAAGATTGTTATTAGGTTCACCCCGTTGTGTCCGTTTTGGCCCTGGACATATCCCGTTTCTCAGAATGCTCTAGAGAATCAGCTCAGTTCTCATAGGAAGCGACCCACTTCCTCATTCATATAGGTGAGTTCTATCAAGAGTGTTAACTGCTACACCCCATTTCAATCTTAAATTGAAACTATATAACTCATTAAGACTTTACTATAAGTCATCCTCACATGCAGTCACACTATCACGTCTACACCATAGGGAAGGGACAGAAAAAATAATTATCTAATAGTGTTTAATTTTTACCCACCACAAATTAGTTGTCTCATTCAAAACCTTGATCTTGGGATCTCCAGTCAACAAGTTTGAGTATCCTTCATGGCAAGTTTTAATTGATGAGCTTAAGTCTCATCCCCTCGATGCATTACTAACTATCTCCTTGGACAAACCTTTCGTCAAAGGGTCCGTGATATTCTCCTTAGACCTCACAAAGTCAACAGAAATAACATCATTCGAGATTAGTTGTTTTAGAGAATTGTGTTTTCTCCAAATATAAATGGATTTTCCATTATAATTGTTGTTTTTAGCATTAGCAATTGCATCTTGACAATCACAATGTATAGATATAGCTGGCACAGGCCTATGCCAGAGAGGAATGTCTTCTATAAAATATTTTAGCCAAGCGGCTTCCTCTCCTGCTTTATCTAACGCAATCAACTCAGATTCCATAATGGACCGAGCGATACAGGTCTGTTCGGAACTCTTCCAAGACACTGATCCACATCTTAGAGTAAAAACGTATCCACTCGTAGATTTAGACTCCTCTAAGTCTGCTATCCAGTTTGCATTACAATGTCCTTCAAGGACTGCAGAGTATCTCTTATAACTCAAACAAAGTTTAAAGTGTATTTTCGATACCTTAACACTCTAAAAAGTGCATCCCAATGCTCCTGTCAAACTGGTTATATTTTCTAAGTACAGATTCAATGTAATGAGATTGACTAAGACTATATCTATTAGACTATCTCCAATTTTCATCCCTAAGATTACATCTGAGGGACCTAAGTCTTTCATGTCAGGGTCTCATTCAACATGTTCTTAGTGGAATAAGTTACATCTATGGTTGTATCTAGTATAATCAGATTATCGACATACAAGCATACTATTACACAGGTATCATTCACAAGTTTAGTATAAACATACTTGTCAGATTAATTTATTTTAAATCCACTAGAAATCATTACATGATTAAAAAATTCATGCTCTAAAATATTTCTCTTTCTAAATATTTTGCCTCTTCTAGGCTCAAATTTATCTTCCTCTAGAAGTATTGTCTGACTAGTATAAAGGACATCTAGGGGATCTACACATATTATGCAAGATTCAGATTTCAAAGGAAAATAATTTTTTCCGAAGAACATAACATCCTTAGATTCCATATTGGTATTTAGACCAATTTCTGAAATATCAGAACTCACAACCCTAACCCTATAATCTGTAGTGTGTTCAGGATATCATATGAATACACAATCAACAGTTTTGGGTCATGTATATATCCTCTTAGGTGGAGGGATAGAAACCTTATCCATGCACCCCCCACATTTATGAAGTATGCATGAAAGGGTTGTCTTCCTTTCTATAATTTATTTGGAGATATATCTGATCTTTTAATAAGTACTTTGTTCAGGACATAGCAAGCTGAGAGGACGACCTCCCCCCACAAGTTCGCATGTAGTCCTGAATTGATTCATGGCTTCATCATCTCCTTAAGGGATTATATTTTTCACCTCTGGTTTGAACTGTGTTCAAGTCAACTAGGCCTGAGGAATTAATTCTAAGGGTTTAGACTTTTTCCTGAACATTTTTGTTATAAGACATTTTAGCACATTTTAAGTTTATGCATATTTAACCTTTATGTTTACTTTCCAAATTAAATTTGGAAATATGGCCTATGCTCGCCAGATTGATCAATGAATAACATGACCAAGTCTGCTATGTCCAACATTCAATGACACACAAACATAAAATGAATCAATTTTATTTATTTAAATTGAGATTACATCTAATTTGTAAAAACCCTCTGTCTTATAGCTTTTTCCACTGAGTTACACTATTTTTCTCAGTTTCATAAAAACCCTTATCATTTAATATACTGCAAGATACAAGAATTTTACAGATGTACGGAACATGAAAAATTTCTTCAATGTGAGAGTTCTGCCAAAAATTGAGCTTCAAAATTGGCCTACATTGGCTATCAGCAAACCAACCAAAAATTGAGCTTCAACCCAACTTTGTCTTTTTCCGCAACATGTGCTGCGGACGAGTTACCATTATCGAGCTTTTCTCCTTCCCCTACATTCTGATAGGAGGTGAACACATCTTTGTTTCCGCAGACATGCTTGGTAGCACCAGAGTCTACCCATCAGTTTCTCACATTGGTTACCAATTTGACTTCAGACATTGTACCAAAAAACTTGTTCTTTTGATTTTTCATAGTAATTTAGCATTATTTTATTTTATTTCTCTATAAATAAAATCCTTATGATTTATATAAAATATTGCTTAATTATATTATGAATATGATTTATTTATAATCAACACCCACGAATGCTTTATGTAAAATCATTTCAGAGCATGATAACAACGTTCTATTATGTGTCTTGATTCTAGTGCATTAAATTTAGTGTATAAATTTTTGTGCATCTCAACGTTTCATCAAACGTTTCATACGGTTGTTAAATTTAGTGTTTTAACCGTTTTAATAATTTCAAGACATCATGCATACGATTCAGATATATTATGATTATAATTAATAAATCATACCTGATTATCGTTGCTACCACCAATTGAGCGAAAATGTTTCCCTTTGAGCCATGGAGTCTCCATCAAATCCCCGCCGAAGAATGCAATTGGCCCAGACCCATATCATCAGCTAGAATGCACCCAAAACCACCAGAAGCAGATAACCCAGATTCACAATTAACCATGAATTGAACACCTTCCTCTGAAGAAAACGAATAAAATAACCAAGCCCCGGATGACCACCTTTCTTTGACTTTAAACCCGAGCCCAACCCAAATTGAGTGTCCAAGTCCATTTAGTCATCCCTTATAATTTTGTTGAGTACAATTAGTAGCGATGAAAGAAACTCTAGATAAGCATGTGAGTCGCATGTGTGACAAGTGAAGGAGGGGCAAAAAGGTCTTTTCGTAGATTTTTTCTTTTAACCCTAGCAATTAACTTCTTCTCCGCCCGTACTCTCCATTCATCTCTTCCGTCTTCATTAATCAATTACACGCAGCTTGAATAACAGATTGTTCTTTCCAACCCGTCGTTTGAATTCATATGAGAACGCAACTAATACATCGTCAGCATCATAAGCAGCATCTTTAAGCTTTCTGAGACAGAATCTGATAGCATCTTCACTTGCTTGACGCACCTCAGCATCCGAAGTTACAGCACCAATCATCTCCAAAGTATTTTTAAGCATTTGAAGGTCGTCTTTTTAAGCTTTTGAAGGTCGTCTTTAACAGCCCAAACCAAAGCAATCTCTTGAGCAATAACAACAGTCAACTTGTTCACAATTTCTGTGGCACCACTAACAAGAATTGCTTCATCCATTTCGACGATATCATTAACCAGTGGGTGTGTGGAAAATACAATAATCAGCTGAAGTATGGAATGTCTAGCAAAAGAGATTGAAGATCTGATTGGGTTTTGATTTGGACGATATAGTGAAGATGTGGGAATGAATATGTAGAGATGTGAGAGAAGACTTTTGATTTGGATGTGTTCAACTAGTCTTCTTCTCCCAAATCAAGTAAATTTTTTTTTATTTTTTATTTTTTTTTCTTTAGTTATATTTCCATCCTCATCAGCCATTACAGTTTCAACAAGAGACTGGAGTTCCTGTTCCGAGGTTTTAATTTTTTAATGTCGTCATTAATGGAGTTTTTCCGGGTATAGATCTTCTTATAAATCTAGAAGAAGAAGATTAAATTGGTGATCCAAACAAATTCCTTACACCGTTTTTAAATCACTGACTTCAAAATCTCACTGTACCCCTTGACCGAAACCTATATGACTTTGTATAAAAGTTAGCATGGCTGGACCAACTCTTTATCTCACTAATCTTCTACTTAGAATGCTAGAAATAACATCAATCAAGTAAAGAAAATACTCAATTCCGGTATTATCAGAATGCCATAATATACGAGAAGATTCGAAGACTGTTGTCTGTGCTCTAGCATCGAGAAAATGATTCATCACCCAAAAATTATTTCTCGTTTCCATTGTTACGAAATTAATCAAGTATCGAGTTAAGATTGTTGGAGAAAATTATTCCTGTAACAGAAAAACAAACCAAAAACCAGAAGCTTCACAATTGTTAACGTTAGCGCAAATATCACAATCACACAAAGCACAGAGAGGAGGAGTCGCTTGTTCAACAGACTGCCCTTAACTCGATATTTGTCAGGTACACTTTAGAAAAGTGTTGATATACCTTTAAATTTGACAAATTGAATCCAGGATAAAACCTCCTGATACCAACCCAGTTAGCAAGACTCGTCGGCCCATTGTGAACTTAACAGAAGAATAAGATAAAAATTAAATCTAGTGTGCACAACAAAGCGAGAAGAGGGCAAAAGACGACAGGATAGTAGCTTCGTCTGGGGTAAGGAAAAATGAAATCCTTTTTCTGCTTTGATAGGAAAATTTGAGAGAAGAGAATTAAATTATATTCATGAAAAATCTTTTTATTTAATTCTCATAAATAATAAAATGGTTTTTAATATTTATTATAGGAATTTAAATTGTATTTATGAAAAATTTATTTAATTCCCATAAATAATAAAACGGTTTTTTAATATTTATTATAGGAATTTAAAATAAAAAATAAAAACCATTAAGTCTTGATAGGCACACGCTGCGCACACGTCGAGCTCACGCCGGGCACTCGTCGCGCACACGCCAGCTCACGCAAAAAACACACGCAAGCATATGCAAGCTCCACAAGTCAGCGGCCCGCGTCCTTTCGTGCGAAGCACCGCACATGTGTGATTTTGCCCACTAGCCCATTCCCTTAGTCCATATCCAATGCACAAGTTATTTCCCTTATGTGCAACCTTTGTGGTAATATGGATAGACTTCATCCTTGGTTTATCCCATGTGGGACGAACCAAAGGTTTCTCATTCACATAGAAGCGAAAAGTGGATTTGTTATTTCCACCCACAATATAGGCTAGTGAGTCTTTGGTCCCATCAAGATAATTTTGGTAACAAAACAATTTTTGTAAATAAGCAATAAATTCACTTTTAAATTCTAACACTTAGCCCTTAAGAAACCCTAACTTTAGGAACAAGTTTTCCTAACTTGGATTTCAAGTTCATAAACTTTAGGAACAAGTTTGCATCATTACAGTTTGACCAAAATTCAAACTATTAACACCGATTTAAACCAAAAATTCTCCGCCTCGTATTATGATTTCAAGCATGATACGATCAAACAAAGAATCACCTCCACCCGGTTTCATGCTATCTCTATATACCCGTAAAATTATTTTGAAGCTCGGAATTGAACTTCCATCTTCATAGAACCATCCCTTCGACCAAAATACCATGACATTGATAAAAGTCTTCAAACATATTCTTCTTGAAGAAGACTTGTGAGACTTTCCACGCTTCACACACACTATGAAAATCATCAACCACCATCAACGAATCTTTGCACAGACTCCACCATTGATCACCAAGAGAACCATCCAGAAGAATCGCCGCTAGCTCCACCTAACCAGTAAGCTAACAACAAATGAACTCTAACCTAGAAAGGAAGAATTAACTCCAATATCATACTCCACTACATGTCATGATTACCGTGTATCTGAAACAAACCATCAGACATCTCCACTGTGATTAACAAGCTTAATCCTTTGAGCGATTCCCAAATCCATCACCAATCTGACATACTCTTTACCACCATCACACCCAACATACTCGCTCATAGTATATATTGTGTGAATGCCCATATCAATGTGGTACATGCTTCCGAGATCGGGCACATTCTTGATATTACGTATAAGCCATCAAGAATACTTAAACATATATTTAAGAACATAAATATATAACATCTCGTGCATAAGATTTGCTGGACCTGCTTCTATATTAGACCTTACGACCCCATCCTTTCTTCAAACTTTGTAACCCATTTTTTATGGTGTATGGTCACTAACACCCTTCAAGCAGTACTTATGTATTCCACCTTATTCATCCTTATTTTGCATCCCATAATACATCATGAAAACCAAACGAAGAACATACACTTCTACCAAGTTGAACCTCCGATTTGTAAATTATATCACAAATCCATCTTTGTGTAAACATCGTTTGAAACATTATCTTCAAATATATTTCTCCACCCGAACATTAACTATCGTTCAATATACTAGGTTCAATCACATCATCCCGTCCTTGGCTCTGATATCAATTGTTGGGGAAATTGGCACCCCTAGTGCAGCGGAACATGGGATCACAAAGGGTAACTGGTGATTTGAACCAAACATGGAAAAATAATAAGAAAGATAAAAGATAAACCAATACACAACCACAACACAAGATATACGTGGTTCACCTTTACAGGCTACATCCACGGCCAACACCACCAGAAAAATTTTAATTACAATCAAAGACCATTACATGTTCTTTCCACGACTCATAAAAGAAAACTCAAACAGAAAGAGTTAACAAGACATATCCGAGAACACCATTGAGAAACATTAAGAATCAACTCTCTAAACGATTCTTCGAACCAGCCTCACGTCTTCTCTTCTACACCTTCTTCACAATTGTTAGTAACAGAGGAGAAACATGGAAACACTCTAGACACTTGGTTTAGGGCAAAGCCCTAGACCCTAAACACTAGAACACCAAAATCCTCTCTCTACAAGTTTTTCTCTCACACCCATATTGACCCTTACGGTAGCACTTGAACCCTCTCTACCAAAAAGAAAAACCTAAGCACAAAATTTTACCACTCTTCTAGGTTGGATTGTTTACAAACCTCCAATTATATCCCTATATATAGAGATCACAAACTTAGACCTTAAGAAACCCTAACTTTAGGAACAAGTTTTCATAACTTGGCTCTTAAGTTCCTAAACTTTAGGAACAAGTTTGCATAATTACATTTTGACCATTCAAGAAGTAGATTTTAATCCTAGGTATCAAAGTAAAAACATTTTGTTTCATAAAAAGTTAATATTATTTTTACTTCTATAATCATTTTTAAATTGTATATCCTAATAAATTTTTAACTTTTTTATTTCTGGAAATTGAAAAACAATTTCTTAAAGAGTTTCTGAATAGGCTAAAAAACTAGATAAAACTTTTAAGTTTTACATACACCATGGTTATATTGTGTAAATTTAATAATTTTTTATAAATAATTTATAATATCGATGAGTTTCAATCTCATATCACTATTGGAAAACATTAACCAGTTAAAAGACTATATATTGTTGTTGGGCAAATGAGTTGAAAAGTAAAATGCCCATGAATGTTCACTCCGTAGCTGTGTCAAAAATACGAAAAGTATTCACGTGCCCCAACTCATAAGAGCAATTGTCACGAACCATTTACATAAATGTCAGAGAATGGTATAACACAGTTTTATTATTTATTTATTTTCCGATCAGACTAAAGGTGTACCAAAAATGTCAGTCTAAATGTGATACCCATGTAAGCCCAAGGTCAAGAAATCATGAACTCTTTTAGGAAACCGTGAGTCATGGCTAAACAGCCATAAACCACAAATACAGTTTTGGACTCATTTTTAACTGTTTTTTTTTTATCTACAATCAATGTTTTCGTTTATTTTCTTGGATAAACGAGTTTCTGACGTATAGATTTTGTCGTATGATCCAAAATTCCCTACAACCCACCTTATAAAAAGGAGGGGGCACTGGAGAGAAGAAAGAAACGAACTGCACAAATTAAAGATCGAAGGAAAGGCGTAGCTCCACGTGCAATCAAAGTCTTATCGGAATTTAGAGATATAAATTAGGTCCTCCACTCTATGAACGAGTGCTCATCGGATAGGAGCAGCGTTCCTACCGAAACACAGGATTACCTATTAAATGGTCTATCTTTGTGCACGACAGTGGTTGTCTTATTTTTTATTTTTCTTATTTTCTTTTTTTTGGAAGCATGTGATTGCCTTTGTTGTTTATGTATCAAATGTGGCGGAAGGTCCATCTCCTCCAATAATGAGCATTAAAAGTTCCATATAAAAGTCTTATTTAGGCTCAGTTTGGTTTGTTTTTTTTCTTTCAAAAAACACTTTAAAAACTTATTTATAAATTTATTTATAGTGATATTTTTCTATTCTAAAGTTCGATAAAGTTTTTGTAAAATAATTTTTATAATAATTATTTCACTGACGTGATTAGTTTATTAATTAATGAACGTGAATTCATCCTTAAAAAAAAGGAAGAGAAATACAGATGTATAATATGAATTGCCTTAACAACTAGCTACATTCTAATTAGTTACTTGTGGTTTGGAGCTGCCCTTAACAACCAGCAACATGCTAAATCTCAAGGATAAATAATCCAAATGAGTAAGTGCCGCGATTCGTCTTAAATTCAAGTGATGTCACTTCAGAAGTAACTAACAACCGGCAAGTTTTGTATCATTTCCCCTAATTTCAGCATTCTTTTAGCATTTTGTCAATTCAAATGTCTTAATGCATGTATACAGGAGGAAATAGGTTAACAAGATCTTTGGATTTTGACACAGACGCTACTTTGATTGAGTGTAGTCCGTGACGTTCTTTCTTTACAGCAGGTTCCAAATTCAAATCCCATTTCCCTAACTTTTCTTAAGTGGGTTAACCAAAGGTGCACCTAATGATCAAACCCAATCTGTTTAATACAGTAATAAATGCAAAGAGGTTGGTGTAGTTAGTGAGGGGCTAAGCCGCCGAGGTCATGTATTGTGGGTCTCACGTTCAAACTCCAGGAATCAAACATTTTCGTACTTGTGAAAGAATCCTAGTTAACCACCTTTGCATTCTTAATATAAAAAATAGGTTTATTATCTAAGATTTCTTAATTTATCGTTCTAACATACTTCTATAAATTAGAGATGGGTGAAATGTAAACAAAAAAATTTAGACAATTATACCCCTCATTTTTAATTTTTTTTTTTTCTCTCCAATTTAAAAACAAACTACAAAAACACTCATAACTCTCAAAATATATATCCGATTTTAATAAAACATATATTTTTGGAAAGGATTTTAAATTCTCTTCAAAACAAGATCCGTTTTTGATAGTAAATTTGGAAAAAAAAAATCGAAAGAAAATAACTAGGATGAAACTGGTTGTATCCTGAATTAAAATAAAATAGAAAAATCTATTCAAAAAATAGCTTGGATGAAACTGGATGCATCCTGTTTTTTAAGAAAATAAAAATATTCGAATAATAGCTAGGATGAAACTGGTTGCATCATGGTTTAAAATAGAATTGAAAAAAATATTCAAATAATAGCTAGGATGAAACTGGTTGCATCCTGGTTAAAATAAAATTGAAAAAAAATATTCGAAAATAGCAATGATGAATCTGGTTGCATCCTAGCTTGAATTTGTTTTCATCCATGTTTATACTAGTATGAAACTAGTATCATCATGCTCAAAACACTCTCAAAAAATTGGTACATGGCTCAAAAATGATTGAGAAGAAGAAAAAAAGCTAAAAATAACAAAACATGAAATCTGCAACGTTTTTTTCGTGTTACAAATTAACTGTTACAATAAAGCTGAAGATAAACGTTGCAAAGCTGAAAATAAACGTTGCTGATTGGTTGAAGAAACCGTTGCATCTGAAAATAAACGTTGCAAAGCTGAAGAACGACGTTGCTAATTGGTTGAAGAAATCGTTGCAGGTGAAGATAAACGTTGCAAAGCTGAAGAACAACGTTGCTAATGGGTTGAAGAAACCGTTGCCTTTTCTCTGTTCTCCGTCTATTTCATCAGCAGCAGAAAAAAAATTATGATTTGATTTTTTTCGATCTTTTTAACTTCCTGAGATTGACCTAACCTTCCTAACATCGTTTATGACTCAACTAAATATTTTTATACACCACATGAGTTATTAAACCAATAAACTATAATTATTTCCATCTATCATAGAAACCATCACTATCTGTAGAAACATTAATTCTTAGTGTGAAACCAATCAAAAACATTTTCAGTTTTATCATCAAACCTTGATACTACTATAAAGCTGTTGATTCATAGTATTAGAAACATAGATCGGTGTAACATGAAACCATAAGTCACGACTGCGCAGCCTAACCCTCCATTTTTTTCCTCTCAATCTCTCTCTTTCACTCTATGGATAACATTCTACTGTTCGTTGGTTACTACGTACACCACGTGCACGACCTCCGCTGTTGTATACACTAGTATTAAATTTAACACGTAAGCAAAAAAGTATTATAGTCAACTAATAAATAAATATTTGGATATAATACCCATTTAGGATATTTAAAGAGTACCTTCCAGATACTTGGGTATTAGAACAGTATTATAGTTTAGCTGTCTTATAGACCCATAAAAATAGATATATGGATTATTAAGTCAATAAACTATTCTTAATAATTAAATTAACTTTTCTTAGCCGTAACCTATTTAATTAACAGTTGTTTAGTGACACTACAACAAATACGTCGACAAACACCAGATAGACCCAAGACTACTGTTAAGAAATGTAATGTAATTAATTTTAAAATTGCACACATCCATTGGGTGGTGAAAATTGTCATTTTTTACCTCAAATGTAAAAATCTGTTTTAGGACTACTTGTGGAGAATTATAAAAGAAAACATGTTTACTCGTTGCCTTAACAATGCGGGTGCAGTCCCTAACCGAGAGTAACCAATGGCATCTTAGTCATCTGCTTACTCGTGTCTTAGTCATATCCTTATCCTTCTCGATGAAATGCTTAGCACTCATTCATACTATGTAATTAACTACCAAGTGGAGCTAATTAAAATAATCACAAAATCATTGATCGGAGTTTATAAAGGCACAAAAATCACAATCACTTGATGAGCGAACAAACAAAAATTATTTCACGCCTGACCCTAGTGCATACTTGTGTAAATGCGTGTGTAGTCATATATTATCCCCACCACACCATTAAGAAAAAGATTGTACACACAAGTGTCATAAAATTAATTACCACTAAAATCCATAATTTTTTTTGTAGATGCATTTAATAAAACTAAATAGCTAGACATCGGAAGAGGAAGCAGAAGTCACTCCAGAAGTCAAAAGTATAAACAATTTGTTTTACAAAAAATAATATTTTTATTTTTAGAAGTTATTTAGAAGGGTTAATTGATATTTGATACTCAGGTTTTAATCCGCTTTAATCTTTGGTCTAATATTTGTCCAATATTAGGGCTTGGTACCTAAACTGGATGTTGACCCGAGTTGACTCGGTTAAATGTAATTTTAATTAATTTTACCATATAAATATTTATGCATTTACTATTATACCTTTCACTTGGACTAAATTACCCTTATTTTCAAACACACTTTTCACACGCTTCAAAAGTCTCTCCATCTTAGTTTCTTCTGCCATTCCTTTTTCTCTTCCGGCCATAACTCACTGTCAACTCTTGCATCTTTCAACTCGAACACAAAACAAGCTTAACCCAAGTTGGAACCAGCGGCACCATCTCAACTAATCACCACCAACTTGAGTCCATTCTATCCGTAATCCTTGTTTGATTCATAACCATTAATCAAAACCATCTCAGATAAACCCTATTATAGATACGAGAGTAGAACCACCACTGCAATTACATCATCCATCATTCCCGCAGCTATTCCAACCATCGAAAGCAATCGACTCCATTTTTAAATCAAACCCATTCTTCTATTTTCTGTAACTTCTCACAAAATCCTCTTGTTCCCCTTTAATCTTCACCATTCTCACTTCAAATGAGAAATTGGGGTTTCAGTAAAACTAGGGTTTGATTGTTTCGAATGAGTAATTAGGGTTTCAGTGAAACTAGGTTTTTGATTGTTTCAGAGAAATTGAGGTGTTAGAAATCAAGATAAAGATTGAACTAGTGGTTCAAGTCTATGGCTACTGCTAAAACAGTTAGAAGAAGATGTTATGCTTAAATTCGAGAGAGTGAGATTGCAGAGAAGAATACAAATTCTGTTAATAAAGATTAAAGATGTAAAAATGGGGTTTGTGTGTTTGAAATGATTATAGAATGATTGTATGAATATAATTGATGTAGGTAAGAAGTAATATGATTGAAATAACACCAACAAAATTCGCCTGAATGACCATCAGAAATGCACATAACTTGTTTGGTAAATTGCCAAAAAGAAGTGGATCGTGACCGAGAGATGAAGATGAGTTTTGAATCTGAGATTTGAAGGTTGTGGATGAGAGACAGTGAAGGTGATGATCTGCCGCAACCAATAGATGCAGACGGAAGGGAAGAAGAGAGTAGAGGTTTAGGTCAAGAGATATTAAATTGTGGCCATAGGATTAATGCTTTTAGTAAAGTCGTTGGATCTGAGCCCCACTTCAGGGGTACAATTGTAAACTAGATATTATTTATTTTATAAAATTAATTAAATTCAGGTCAATAACAGTCAATGTAGGTCAACTTCCAGTCCAGGTACCAAGCCCTAACATTGGAAAAATGTTAGACCAAAGACTAAAGCTGGTCAAAACCCGATTACCAAACATCAATTAACCCCATTCAAAAATATGTTCCCAAACTAGTTTTGGCTTTTCAGCTTAGTTGCGTCGAAAAAAAATATTCTGAAATGGTACCCAAATACCCATGTTATTAACAAGTGGCTTTCAACTTAATTAAGTTGAAAATTCAAAAGTTAGGTTGGGTACCCAATTTAAAAATAACTTTTAAGAGTATAAAAATAAAATAAAACAATGAAGTAAGAAATTTTTTGCTTTCGACTAATAAAAAAAACTTTTACTTCTTGAGAAGTAGAAACACTTCTTCTAACCTGCAGAAATACTCCAGACAAAGAAGTAGTTTTCAGAAGTGATAAGCAAAAAAAGAATGTTTAACAAAAAGGTTACTTTATTGCTTCTAAAAGTCATTCTGAAATTCGGTTCACAGCCTAACTTCTAATTTTTTGACTTAATTAAGTTGATAAGTTACTTTTGAACGTGTATCCAAACGCCATCTTCGGTTTATGTTGCTAAACCCTTCTATATTGTTTCCATTTGACATAATAAAAAAGGGAAAACTGAAAAACTACCCCTTATTATCCTTCAAAAATATCTCTGAAAGACTTTATTATTTAAGATTATGATTATGATCTACTCCCTCCGTCCCTTATATATAGGCGGAGAAAGTGAAATCTTTTAGATTAAGAAATTACTTGGTTTTTACAAATATTCATGTTTTTTCCTGTTTTTACCTTTGTCTTATTCTTAATACAATTTCACATACATCATAAATAAGAGTATATATGTAAAAAGGCATTTTGGAATTGGGATTTCGCCTATTTAGTGGGACTAAGAAAATCCAATATTCCGCTTTTATAATAGGGTCAAAGGGAGTAGTTATTTTTGGACATGCATAAGGTATACCATTATATTAAGTCAATTTAACCTCCAAAGGAAATCGAGTTGATGTCACCCAGAAAAAGTGATGTAGGGTTTTCAATGGGAGCCGCTGCAGTCATCCAGCAGAAGCTTTCCCAAAAGGTCACATATTTTTGTGTTGCTCCCAACCTTGCACGTTTAGCTGCAGAGTTACTTTCAAATCTGAAGTCATTTGTGCTGAAAAAGGCCTACTTGTTAGTTTAAGGTATATCATTACGTATATTTCATTCATACAACCTCTGTCAAATATATGAGTGTTACAATCTCACCCCCCTAAATTGGAGTCATCAGTGGCTCTGGAATATATGGGGTGTTACATCTCACCTTTTTCGAGTGGACCCATCCTCGGCTCCAGAAAATACAAGCTCAAATTTCATACTTTATCTTCCTTCATGAGAAAGCACCTAGACCGAACCGTCCAGCGTACCTTCCTCCCTCAATAGGTAAACCGTTGTCGGCTCAAATATCATTTGTAATAACCTTCATATCCACTGTGGTCATTAAGCAGTATGGGATTTCAAAGGGCACAATTTCGGTCATCAAGTAGCAGTTTCCAAAGGGGTCACCCATCCCCGAATCCAACTCCGAAAACAATTGGTGAAAAATCCTCGATGTTAGTTTAAGGTATAGTTACATATATTCCATTCGACTAACCATTGTTGAAATATTTGGTGTAACAATATCACCTCTTTTGACTAGAGACATCCCTGACTCCAGAATATATGGAGTGTTGTAGCGACGATAAGACGTTAAAAATATTTAAGAAAATTAAAAAGAATAATTTGTAGCATGTCATTTATGAAAGCAGATAAAAGTCAATCCCAAAAAAATAAATATCATATGAAGATAAATTAACGAGTCAAAGTATGATGCTAACCACTTAACCCCCTTTTGTATTAAAATCTTCACTTTTTCGATGTATCTACAACTTTTGATAATTGAGGGATCAAATCTTTTAACATGGTCTTTATTTTTGGACATAAATTCTAAATCCCATTGTTTTAGCATTCATTTTTTTCTTTTCTTTTTTAAAATACCCTTGTAGGGTAAATTAATAGTTTTAGTAAAACTTAACTAATAATTTATGTAAAAATTCTGTCAGTATATCAAAAATTAATCCTCCTTTATGTTGCTCAATAGTTTCTAAAAATCTCTCAGCTTCACATTCAATTTTATAACTTTCCTGTAAAATTATATGGTGTTTTCTTGTACATTTTTCCCTTTCACTTGCTTCAATAAATGCCATCGCTCGCATAATCACTCCTTATAGCCAATCAGATAGAACTAATTCTGGATAACCATTATTAATTGGTGTTATAATTTATAGCAGCTCACACATTGTTTTTTTTTCCTCTGTGTTTCACCGTGTGAAATTAAGAGTAAAAATAGATTGGTGCCAAGTAATTTTTTGGACGACCGAAGGAATCCTTCTATGTGATAACTATGAGAGCTAATATAATTGGATACCACGTTTTTTTTTTTTTTTAATCGATTCAACTGAATAGGAATTGTTCGTTTTCTTTTCCAAAATTGATTTGATAATCAGAGAGTCATCACCCCCAACTATTATTTATCACTATCAATTCGGTCAAAAATCGAATTGGTCTTCAATTATTTCGAATTCAAAACCTTGAAAAAACGGTGGTCTAATCATATTTGTATCAGTTTTATTCAATTTGATTCAATTCAATCAAATTGGATCGAAATTGATTTCATAACAAAGATTTGGGATCCCAATTAATATTTAAACAAAATCAAATCGAATGAAATCAATCAATTTCACTTTCAACTACATCATATTAAACCAAAATTAAAACTGTGTGGTGTAAAACAAAACCGTGATATAAAAAAAAACAATCAACAACGTGTGTATATATATATACACGTTGTTTTTTTGGACACAAAATAAAAGATATTAGAAAAAATAATTTCGATAAATTTTTTCAAATTCTCGGTCGTCCTACTTACCGCGGTGGTCCTCTAGTATATGTTGAAACGATCGGGAAAAACAATTAGTATTATGTATTCAACTCCATTGCTTGGAGGTATGTGCTAGAAATCTCCACGGATATTGCACCTAACCGTGACTGCTAATACCGGTCGTGAATGCATTTTACACAACCATTTCATGCCTTTTTACCTCTTTACTAGTCGTAAAATCAACTGTTTTTATTTTGCAGGTGTTTGAAGCGTATCTTTTTCTTCCACTTTTCTTTCAATTAAGGTCGACTAAAGATAAGAAATATCGGTTATAGGTTAAAACTTTTTGTATTACCCCCCCTGAATAATATGTGAATTTGTATTACCTTCCTTAATAATTCAAAATAGCTAAAATCTCTCTTCCATCAATTTTTCGATGATTTTCCTGATAAACTTACACGTATAGCGTACATGTGTTATAATAATATAATTATCTTTAAAAACCTAAAATACCCTTTAATATAAGATGAAATTTTAACACGTGTTTAGATCTAAAAAGCCACACCCTCCTTTTAACACGTATCATAATAAAATTAAAGAGAGAGGCAGTGAGATCCCGATCTTCTTTTTCGTCTCCGTTCTTAAGTTCTTATTCATATCCTTATTTATGTTCGTTTAGGAATAAAGAAGCTTAAAAGGCTTAAACCCTCACTCTCTTTTTGTATTAGCCCCTGAATAATATGTGAATTTGTATTACCTTCTCTAATAATTTAAAATAGCTAAAATCTTCCTTCTATCAATTTTTCGGTGATTTTCCTGATAAATTTACACGTATAGCGTACATGTGTTATAATAATATAATTATCTTTAAAAACCCATAAATACCCTTTAATCTAAGATGAAATTTTAATACGTGTTTAGATCTAAAAAGCCATGCCCCCCTTTTGACATGTATCATAATAAAATTAAAGAGAAAGGTAGTGAAATCCCGATCTTCTTTTTCTTCTCGGTTCTTAAGTTCTTATTCATATCTCATTATGCTCGTTTAGGAATAAAGAAGCTTAAAAGGCTTAAACCTTCACTCTCTTTTTCTCATGAGCTCCACCACCGTCCTCAAATTCAGTTCCTAAACCCTTAAAAAAAAGGCACAAACTGGTTGGTTAAATTGCAAGTGTTGGTTCATTTTGTATTCCTTCATCCTTAAATCGAAAGAAGCTTTCGGTGTTAACCCACAATTATTCTATTTTTAATATCTCCCTGCAAACTGGCTGGTAAATTCATGATTGCTGACTCTATTTTTCGTATTAGAATATTTTACTTCTGAATACGTGGAAAAACAAAAGTAGAGCTTAGGTTTGATGATATTATAGTTGTTTAGTATTATGAAATTGGGTTAAGTTATCAAGTTTAAGCTACGTTATAATGGAGCGAGTTCCTCAATTAATCTTTTCAATTGCTCCTATTTTATTTAGGAATTTAGAGTCAACGTCTGAATTGGCCCTAATTAATTAATTAAAGCTTATTTAACTCTAATTACAAACGATTTAATTCAATAGTATAAGCATGAATTCCCCCTTCGATCTGATCATATGTGATCTGATCATCTGTTGTTGTCAACTAAATCAAGTTGATTATGGATTTTGCGTGTATGGTACAATGATTAAGAAGGGTTATGATTCTAATGTTATTCCTTTAACAACGATGATCAAGGATCTGTGTACGGAGAAGAAGATTGTTGTTGCACTTGCTACGTTCAGTAAAATGACTGAGAAGGAGTGCAAATGTACGCGGAAGAAGATTATTTGTTTGGGACCATTGGATTAAACTGTATTTTGGGATTTCTATAATTAAGAATAAAAAATTCTGTATATATATACTGTGTTGGAAAAAATGATTTTATATGTTTTATTTGTGGTCTTGAATTAATTGGAACTTAGGACCAAGGGGTCACTAAGGACACTAGCTTATTTTTACTATTTGTGAATGAAATCTTTAGAGGGTGTTTGTTTTTTGCACTTTAAAGTGATTTTTACTTCAAATGTTTTTAAAATGATGGGACCCATAAAAAATGGGGTGTTTGTTTTTTGACTATATAGTGATTATCACTTCAAGTTGAGGTGATTTGAAGTGCTGAATATGAAGTAGCAAAAAGCTACTTCAATTTTACCACTTCAAATAATTATCAGTTACTACCCTTTTTACCCTTTAAAACTATTAATATTCCATGCAATATCACAAACCCTATTTACTCTTTATTTTATTATTAATAATGAACGTCAACCAAAACATGAAATTTGGAGCTGTATAATTCGTTGCTGCTGAGAATTTTTCATCCTCTTTACCTCGTCAACCAAAACTTGAAGTTTGGAGTGTATAGTTTTTTCAAGCTACTCAGAATTTTTCATCCTCTTTACCTCGTCAACCACTTCGTGAAGTTTGGAGTTTTAAGGTATTTTATCCTCTTTACCTCGTTAACTGCTTGAGGGAAATGATGAACATTATCTTGTACAGTTCTTTTCAGAGATTATAATGCAATTGTTATGATTCATGAACTATTGATTGTGTTTATTCATTCTAGGTTATAGTTTATTTGACCAAAATTGAAACAGTTTAACATTTATGAAAAATGCTCAATCATTGTTTGATGAAATGCCTGAAAGAAGTTCTTTGAAATTAATTATAGTTTTAGGATTTTAAAGAGGTTCTGATAGGTGGGTTTTGTTTATATAAGGTTTTGGAGTAATGGGTTCTCATAATAATTGCTCTATTTAGAAATTTAGATATTGTATTTCTTGTTTTTGTACTGCATAGGATGCACCAACAGAACTTATAGAAACCCCATAGGCATACCCAGAGACTGTTGATGTAACTATTATGAGATTAAGATATTCCAGTCTGGAAAATCTAAATCAACAGAAGTTAGAAACTTAATTTAACGAGAACCTTAGAAGAAGAACTGAAACGGGAGAGAAGGAAAATTTTAGTCTGAAAAAAGCTTGTTAATTACTTCCTTTCATTAACAATTTAACAGGTTAGTTCTTTTTGATCTACGTTTTATGGTTAGTACTCAGTACTCTGTGTTTAGACCTTAGTTTAATTCAATCCATCATATTAATTAAACTAAGGTACAACTGGTCATTACTCTTCTCGGCTGTATGTTGCATATGCTCCTCTTGTAAGTATCTTGTCTCTGTTTTAGAATCCCCATTTCATTGAAAAAATTAATGTACATTCGTATATTAGTAAGAGATCCCATTAGTTTTAGTCGATTTTAGTGGACAAATGAAATTTATTATCTTAAGTAGTAAGAAGGAAGATGTAAGAGCTATATAAGGTAAACTTAAGTATTGGACATCAAGTTTTTCTTTAAACTGCCGCATTTCAAGTAGTACTCATACTTTTTCATTAGTGTTTGTGATACTCTTCTATGCTTTTATCCTAGTTAACTTCTTATATCTTGTACACTTTGCTTCAGCAGATGCTTTGCCAGGCTTCCTTATTTTGTTGGGCGCATTTTCCCTGATGTTGAGACCTTTCATTTCTCACGTGTTCTTGTCATGGTACTTTTACTTCGTAGGCAGTATGGATTTTAATGCCATTGAATTCTTTGTAGATTCATTGTGTCTGGGCCTCTTCTGAGGCTTACTCAGCTCCTTCTGTCGTTCCAACTTCTCAGTCACATGATGGACTTCATGTTTTCGAGAAGCTTATGCTTGGTTAAGCCATAACACTGAAGTAGATGATAAACTCAGGCTTCCTCTTACTGTTTTAATGAGTCGCTTTTGATCTTGAGGTTGTGGTTTGTTTGACTATTTTGCATTTAAGAACTGATGAGCTTGTGTTGCTAGCCAAAAGAAATAGTATGATGGTTTTAATCCTGATGCCTTTAGGTTGCGTCATGGTGGGACTACGGTTACCAGACTACCACAATGGCTAATTGTACTGTCATTGTTGATAATAATACCTGGAACATCACACATACTGCAACTGTTGGAACTGCCATGTCTTCTCCTGAGAAGGCTGCATGGGAGATTTTCAACTCGTTGGATGTACAATATGTTCATGTCGTCTTTGGAGGTTAGCTTGGTTAACAATTATGGAAAACTGAGAATAACTTTTTCGTGTATGTTGCTTCTCTATGTTAACATAGTATCAAAGTGGTTTAAGTTAACATAATATCAAAGTGGTAGCTTTTAGCAGTGGCGTATGCACATTTCATGACCATGATCTAGTTGACTCATGTCATTCAAATGAACAACACATATTTTCTCTTTATTTAGGCGCTAAACAGTTTGTGCTGCTTATATTTATTGTTTCGGAATTGCTTTATCTAATGGGTGATGTTTTGCCTTTTGCATTATGTGTCTTAAATATATGTGTAGGATTTGAAAAAAGATGGATAAGAATGAGAAAATAAGTCCTCATGTATGGAAAGAGAAGCCTGAAATGGAGAAGGAGTTTATCCGCTTATGTTTGGAGGCGGTTAATCAGCACAGATACTCAGGAACTTCTCTAAAGTCATGGACTAACATCTATACTACCCTAAACACCAAATTCCAACAAAAATTTGATCAAAAGGCTGTGAAAAATAAGTGGAACAATTTGAAAAGGAGTTACATGGTGTGGAGAACATTGACCCACAAAACCGGCCATGGTTATAATGCTGAAACTGGAATATTTGATTGGCCAGATGAAGTTTGGGCAGCAGAAATCAAGGCAAGTAGTCATTCATTTTATAGTTGTAAAAATTTGTCATTTGATTAACTATATAGTCTAACTAATAGTATTCTTATTTATTATCACATAACCAGAGAGACGGGAGGGTCAGCAAATTTAGGAAGAACCCTTTACCTAACTGGAAGGAATTGGAGGAGTTATTCGAGGGCACTTTTGCAACTGGTTCCGGGGCATGCAGTAGCATGGATGCTGAATTGATGAGATTGAGGTTAATGTACCTACTGATGTGGAGTTTGATGCATGGGTACATTTGGATGATGATCTTCTAACTTCTGCAGGTGATGCGAGTGAGATGAATGTACCCACTAATGTCACAAATGAGGAGAGTTCTGCAACCAAGAAGCCCTCAAACATAAGTGACAATTCTTATGAGAAAAGAAAAAGAAAAAGTGGGGAATATAGTGATCTTTTTGGAATGTTGAAGGAGAATTTGGAGCACAACAAGGAAGGTTTAGATTACTTTATGAAGAAAGTTGAAGAGGAGGAAACAGGAGCTTACTCTGGAGTTGAATGTCTTCAATTGTTAGAAGCAATGCTTGATATGCCAGAAATTGGCATAGATAGAACTATTGTGGGTTGAGCATGGAGAAAGATGGTATCTAGTGGTGATTATCGTAAGGGTTTTGTAATGCTAAAAGACATCGAGATGAAAGCAGCATATGTTCGTAGCGTTGCAGATGCTTGATATTGATATAGTATTATGCTTGCACACTTTTTTTTGTTAAATTTTTTTGACACTATATTTTGAATTTAAGACTGATAAACAAAATTTTATTTTGGTTAGATCATGTTGTTACTTTGTTTAATTTGGATTAAAACTTGTGTAACGCTTGTTTTGGATGAATGGTGATAACTCTTTTTTACATGAGTTTGAATTATGTTTCATGTTTAGTTCTTGTTTATGATGAATGATGGTTATCCTCTTTTTATGTGTGTTTGATATATGCTCGTTTTATATATCTCTAAGTTGAATTTGTTATGTTATAATGTTTTATTTCTATATTGTAGATGGTGAACTCAATCAGGGAACTATTCATATACTTGTGCAAGGAACAAGAAAAGTTTATGCTTATGGCAATGGCATCTCTTTTATGGCTTAAAGAATCTGAAGAAAGTAATGGTACTCGAAAAAAAATATGTGTCTCGTCTTTTAGTGGTAAAGCTTACATGGAGGAGTTGCTGAAAGGAGCACCTATTGTAATGTATGATCTACTTAGAATGGACACTCATGCCTTTACTCAATTATGCTCATATTTCAGAGAGAATGGATTGCTTACTGATAGCAAGCATTTAGATGTTGAAGAGAAGGTTGCAATGTTTTTGATGACAATTGGTAATGTTGAATCAAAACGAATGATTAAAAATCGGTTTCAACATTCCGGACAAACTATTAGTAAGTATTTTCACGAAGTGTTGAAAGCGATGTTGAAATTCTCTAAAGAAATGATAGTCCCGCCAGCATTTGACAAACCTATGCCACCAATTCGAACGCATCAACGCCTTCGGGAAGGATCATTTGAAGGAGCAATTGGAGCATTAGATGGTACCCTAATCCATGCAATCGTTCCACCAGAAAAGAGAATTTCATACCGAGGAAGAGGTGGGAAAGAATGTTTTCAAAATGTCATGGCTATATGTGATTTCGATATGAAATTCTTATATGTGATAGCTGGGTGGGAAGGTGTAGCTCACGTTTCCAGAGTGCTATGTGAAAGTATTCGTAACCCGGCATTTAACTTTCCACTTCCTCCTCCAAGTAATTTATATTAATTTTATTTAAAATTTCTTATTCTTATCTAATTAATGAATAATTATAACTAGTGTATTGGTCATGATTTATTTGTCTTGCTTCTTTGTTGTAGATAAATATTATCTATGTGATCTTGCTTACTCGCACACGAGGGGTTTTATGGCTCCTTATCGGGATCAAAGATATTGGTTGTCAAGTTGGAGATCCGGTCCCGCGGTTAGTAAAGATGAAGCATTCAATCTTGCTCATGTTCGATTAGGGAACGTGATCTAAAGGACTTTTGGTGTATTGAAGAATAGATTTAAAATATTAGAAAGAATGCCGTCTTATAGCTTGCGTACTCAGACACATATAGTAATTGCATGTATGACGGTTCATAACTATCTTCGTCGGTATTCTCTTAACGATGAGTTGTTTTCGCAATATGAAGATGATAATTTTTTGGTTAACGACAACGAAGATCCGATGCTTCCTTCCGAAACATTTAGGCTTCAAGATCAATTTGCAATGGTCCAGCTTCGTGAGGAAATTGCCAACAAACTAGTTACTCTTAACAACAATTAAGGTTCTTGTGTTTATGTTTGTCGTGAATTTAAACTTTTGTTTGGTAGTTTTGGATTTGTTGACATTATTATGTTTTTATCATGAGGAATGATGATGAATTTTATCATTGAAATGGAAGAAACATATCTAAGGGTAAAATAGACAGTTGTAACATAAAAAACACTTTAAAGTGAAAAAACAAACACATAACACTTCAAAATAGCATTTTAAAGTGCCTAGAAAACAAACACACATCACTTTAAAATAACATTTGAAAGTGCAAGCACTTTAAAGTGATTTTCACTTTAAAGTGATAATCACTATATAGTGAAGAAAAAAAAACACCACCTTAGTCCCACATAGGAGAAACTAAAGATGTTGACTTTCCATATTACTTAGAAAATTGCATCTAAGGGTGGCCCATTGGGGTCAACACACTTTTGTATGAGGGAGAGGACTTAGGCTATGGGCTAGTTGGTGCAACCACACATTTCACACACACGCGATACTTCGCACCGAATCACGCACGTCGCGATCCGGGCGGGCGGGCCAGACTCGTATTCATATTCGGATTCTTTTGAAATATATTCTCAATAAATTTGAATTTCAAAAATAAAATCTTAATTTAATGGGGGGCGTCTGACCCGGTGGAAATTTTCTTTACAACATAATGTCAATATTTTTCTGCCCGTTTTCTTTTTACATCACTATGTCGACATTCACTCTTATTGCAGAATTGATTGCTGGTTGATTTCTCTCCTCTTCTCGCCTATAAAAAGAACTTGAATTTTTCATTTCAACTCATCCCAGAGCAGGCTACTACCCTTAGCTCTTTTCCCCCTCTTCTTGCTTTGTTATGCGCTTTGCTTGTTTATTTCCTTCCTTATTCTATTGTTGTTGAGTTCGTTGAGTGGGTGATTTGTATTGTGCTTATACAAATCATAACGGACAGTTCTATCCTGGACACATCTCCGTTGTGGGGGTATAACATCTCTCATTCTTGAGGAGTACCGCGGACTATTGTGTTAAGGACAATTTGCTGAGCAGGTGGCTCTGTCCTTTGTGTGCAAATCAGTGTTTCAATTTAGAGATTTTATTTTAACGTTAACATGTTCTGTTTCAGTATTTTTTATTGTTGCAGTTACAACAATCTTAACACAATATCACTTCTTTTGTAACATTGGGTAAAAATGATGTTGACAGACCAAAAAAATTCAGTGGGAAGGATTTCAAAAGATGGCAATCAAAGATGTTATTTTTTCTGAGTTTTCATATGTTAGATGAACATGTTATGAAATCTTTTGATGAGGGTTTGAATAATGCTGGAAATGAAAGGGATTTGGAAAGTTGGGTTAGGCAGAATTTTATATGGCTAAAAAACATATTCAGAATTGTTTAGAGGATGCACTGTATGACTTTTACAATCCAAAAGAGAACTTTTCTGCTTTTGATTTATGGGCTGCTTTAGAGGCAAAATACCAAGCTGAAACTGCTGGAAGTAAGAAATTCTTGGTAGGTAGGTTCTTGGAATATAAAATGTTGAACGACAAATATGTGGTTGATTAATTCCTTGAACTTCAGCGTATTATCAATGAAATTCTTGCTGAAGGCATGGTGATAGATGAAACTTTTCAAGTGTCTGTTGTGATTGAGAAATTACCGTCTTCCTGGTCTGAATATAAACGTAGATTGAGACATAAAACTGGTGAAGTCAGTATGGTTGATTTGGGTAAGAAGATTCAAGTGGAAGAGTTACCGTGCTCCAAAGACAAGAACGTATTTTCTAAAAGGGACATGTCCAACAAGGCTAATGTATTGAACACAAGTCTTCAAATACTGAAAAGGGTGAGAGCAGCAAACGCAACCCTAAGCCTAGTCATCACAAGAAAGGTATATTTCATAAACCCAAATCTGGCATTGGTAAAATTAAAGGTGCTTGTTATGTTTGTGGAACTCCTTGCCATATGGCAATTCACAGTAGAAAACGTAAGGACTTTAATAATAAGAAAAACAATGCTAATTTAGTTGACAATAATAAGAAAGATTTTTCTGGTACGGTGTATGAAGTTAATTTGGTAACCAATGTGAGAGACTGGTGGGTAGACTCTGGTGCTACCAAGCATGTCTGTGGAAACAGAGATATGTTCACCTCTTATCAGAAGGTAGGGTAAGGGGAGAAACTCTACATGGGTAACTCATCTGGAGCACAAATTGCAGGAGAATACAAAGTTGGGCTAAAGCTCACTTCTGGCAAGACTCTCACATTGAATGGAGTTCTTCATGTCCCGGACATCTGCAAAAAATTTGTTTCTTGTGGTGTTTTAGATGATAAAGGTTTTAAAATTGTAATTGAATCTAGAAAAGTTGTTGTCACTAAGGGTAAGGATTATGTGGGTACGGGTTATAAAATGAGGGTCTCTATAAAACTTAATGTAACCTCTGATGAAATCAATAAAATTGATTCTTCTGCTTATGTTTGTGTCTCATTAAATGTTTTGCATGGTATACTTGGACATGTAAACTATAAGTCAATGCATAAACTGGCTAGCATAGGCTGCATACCCAAATTTAGTTTGGATAATGAACATAAATGTGAAGTATGCGTAGAATCAAAATATGCTAAAAAACCTTTTTTAAAAAAATGTTCAAAGAAATTCTAAATCCTTAGAATTAATTCATTCAGACCTAGTTGACATGAAATCAGTTCAAACTAGAGGTGGTAAGAAATAGTTTGTCACTTTTATAGATGATTGTACGAGGTACTGTCACATATATTTGCTTAAAGGTATGAACTGGAAGTTGAAAACCAAATAAGTGCTACCATTAAAATTGTTAGGTCTGACCGTGGTAGTGAGTATGTAATTCCTATAGGGCATTTTTGCATAGAACATGGCATTATAAACGAAGTAACCCCTCCTTATTCACCATAATCTAATGGTGTGGATGAACGGAAGAACCGAAACCTTAAGGAGATGATGAATGCCATGTTAATTAGTTTAGGATTACCTGTAAACTTGTGGGGGGAGGCCGTCCTCTCAGATTGCTATGTCTTGAACAAAGTACTCTTTAAAGGATCAGACAAAACTCCATATGAGTTATGGAAAGGTAGAGAACCTTCTTATGCATACTTTAAAGTGTGGGGGTATTTGGCTAAGGTTTCCAGTCCCCCCCCTAAAAGAACCAAGATAGGATCCAAAACTGTTGACTGTGTCTTCATAGGGTATCCTGAGCATACTACTGCATATAGATTTATGGTTGTAAGTTCTGAAATTTCTGAAATTGATGTGAATACTATTATGGAATCTAGGGATGTTGTGTTCTTTGAAAATGTTTTTCCATTGAAATATGATTCTCGCATGATATGTGTTGATCCCCTAGATGTCTCTTCGACCATTCAGATATTACCTTTAGAGGAAGATGAAGTTGAATTTGAGCCTAGAATAGGTAAAAGGCTTAGAACTGAAAAATCTTTTGGGCCAGACTTCATAACATGCTTAGCTGAGACTGATCCACAGACTTATAGAGAAGCCATGACTACTTCTGAAGCTCCATGGTGGAAAGAATCTGCCATTAGTGAAATGGATTCCATTATACAGAATGGTACGTGGGAGATTGTAGATTTACCTCTAGGGTGTAAACCCATAGGTTGTAAATGGATCTTTAAAAGGAAACATAAGGTAGATGGAATTGTGAAAAAATACAAAGCTAGATTAGTAGCTAAAGGTTATAAACAGAAAAAAGGTGTAGATTTCTTTGATACTTATTCACCTTTTACGAGAATTACTTCCATTAGGATGTTAATTGCTATTGCTGCCATTCATAACTTAGAGATACATCAAAGGATGTAAAGACCACTTTTCTAAATGGTGAATTAGATGAAGAAATTTACATGGACCAACCTGAGGGATTTATAGTGAAAGGTTGTGAAAACAAAGTTTGTAAACTGAAAAAATCTTTGTATGGTTTGAAACAAGCACCTAAACAATGGCATGAAAATTTTGATCATATAATGATTTCTAGTGGTTTTAAAATCAATAAATCTGACAAGTGTGTTTATACTAAACTTGTGAATGATGCTTATGTGATTGTATGTTTGTATATTTATAATATGCTTATACTTGGTACAAACATGGATGTAATTAATTCTACAAAGAACATGCTAAATGAGAATTTTGACATGAAAGACTTAGGCCCCGCTGATGTGATCTTAGGGATGAAGATTAGAATAAATTCTAATGGATATAGTCTTAGTCAATCTCATTATGTTGAATCTGTGCTTAAAAAATATAATTAGTTTGATTGTAAACCTGCTTGTACTCCATATGATCCTTGTTGTAGACTCAAAATGAATAAGGGTAATGGAGTTTCACAACTTGAATACTCACATGTTATAGGAAGTCTGATGTATTTGATGAATTGCACGAGACCAGACATTGCTTATGATGTGATTAGGTTGAGTAGGTATACTTGTAATCCGGGGCAGGAGCATTGGGATGCACTTATTAGAGTGCTGAGGTACTTGAAGTACACTTTGAACTTTTGTTCAAATTATGAGAGATACCCTGCTGTCCTTGAAGGATTTTGTGATGCAAACTGGATATCATACTCAGAGGAGTCTAAGTCTACGAGTGGATATGTTTTCATTCTAGCAGGTGGGTCTGTATCTTGGAAGAGTTCCAAACAGACATGTATAGCTCGATCCACTATGGAATCAGAGTTTATTGCGTTAGATAAAGCAGGAGAGGAAGGCGCTTGGCTAAGATGCTTTTTAGAAGACATGCCTCTCTGGCATAGGCCTGTGCCAGCTATATCTATACATTGTGTTAGTCAAGCTGCAATAGCTAATGCTAAAAACAACAACTATAATGGGAAGTCTATACATATTCGTAGAAGACATAATTCCCTGAAACAACTTATCTCAACTGGCGTTATTTCTGTTGACTTTGTGAGGTCTAAGGAGAATATCGCGGACCCTTTGACAAAAGGTTTGTCCAAGGAGATAGTTACTGATGCATCGAGGTGGATGGGGCTTAAGATCATTAAATAAACTTTCCATGAAGGATACTCAACCTTGTTGACTGGAGATCCCAAGATCAAGTTTTTGAATGAGACAACTAATTTATGGTGGGTTAAAGGAAACACTATCATAGAATTTCATTCTCTGTCCCTTCCCTATGGTGTAGACGTGATAGTGTGCATGTGAAGGATGACTTTTTTATTAAGTCTTAATGAGTTTTATAGTTTTAATTTAAGATTGAAGTGGGGTGTAGCAGTAAACACTCTTGATGGAACTCATCTACCTGAATGTGGAAGTGGGCCGCTTCCTATGAGAATTGAGCTGATTCTCTAGAGCACTATGAGAAATGGGATACGTCCAGGTACAAAATGGACACAACGACACGAACTTGACATCGCCTAGAGTGATATCACGCGTGGAAGTTATTGATGAACTAACCAAACAATGACAGTTCAAGACATTGCGTTCACTGTCCATCAAGTAGTTCCGGTAATTTATCACTAAGCAAAGGTTCAAGACCTTATGGACACCTATTGCCTATACTGATATTTCTTGCTTTCTGATTTCTGATTTTTATCGATTTTTCATTCATGTGGGGGATTGTTGGAGAAAATGATTTTATGTGTTTTGTTGTGGTCTTGGATTAATTGGAACTTAGGACCAAGGGGTCACTAAGGACACTAGCTCATTTTCACTATTTGTGAATGAAACCTTTAGTCCCACATAGGAGAAACTAAAGATGTTACCTCTCCATATTACTTAGAAAATTGCATTTAAGGGTGTCCCCTTGGGGTCAACACACTTTTGTGTGAGCGAGATGACTTAGATATGGGCTAGTTGGTGCAACCACACATTTCACACACGCGTTGTGCTTCGCACCGAAGCACGCACGCCGTCGTCGTCCGGTCGGGCGGGCGGGCTTGACTCGGGCTCGGGTTCGGGTTCATGTGTGGGTGTGGGTGTGGGTCAACCAAGACTTATCTTTTTGGACAAAATTCTTTTGAAATATTTTCTAAATAAATTTGAATTTCAAAAATAAAATCTTATCTTAATGGGGGGCGTCTAACCCGGTGGAAATTTTTTTTACAACATAATGTCGATATTTTTCTGCCCGTTTTATTTTTACATCACTATGTCGACATTCACTCTTATTGCAGAATTGATTGCCGGCTGATTTCTCTTCTCTTCTCGCCTATAAAAAGATCTTGAATTTTTCATTTCAACTCATCCCAGAGCAGGCTGCTATCCCTACCTATTTTCCCCTCTTCTTGCTTTGCTTGTTTATTACCTCCTTATTCTATTGTTGTTGAGTTCGTTGAGTGGGTGATTTGTATTGTGCTTATACAAATTATAACGGGCAGTTCTATCCTGGACACATCTCCGTTGTGGGGGTATATCATCTCTCATTCTTGAGGAGTACCCACGGACTATTGTGTTAAGGTCAATTTGCTGAGAAGGTGGCTCTGTCCTTTGTGTGAAAATCAGTGTTTCAATTCAGAGATTTTATTTTAACGTTAACATCTTTTATTTAAGTATTTTTTATTATTGCAGATATAATACACTGCACGTGCACAACTTACTGGATATTCATGGCAAAATTAACAGAAGAAAAGTTTTACTATATTAAATTAATAGGGGGTGGTAGTTATTCACAATAGAGTTAACAGAAGAAAGATTTTAATATATTGAATTAATAGGGAAGATAATACAAATTAAAACATTATCTAAAAAAGTAAACGTTGATTTATGCGCACTTTATTCGTTTCATTGAAACGACTATTTTCATTTTTTGTTTGGAGCTTTTTCAAATATGAGGAAATTTCTTTTCCTATCTATCCTTAACAGAATAAAGATTATTTTTTTCGTCCTTTTGTCTGGTTGTCATCACCACGGAGATAAAGTCACTAAAGAAGTAAAGATTGTTCATCAATTCAGCTGGTCCCATGAATTGCATGCAGTTGAGATAAGATTACAATATGAGAAATAATGATCGATCTACTGACGTCGGACTCCCATGATCTTTTATTCGTTTCCATAACATTCCAAATTTGTATTGATATGCTTATCCTCCATTTAAGCTCACTAAACTCGACTACTTAAATTTCTAACAAGAATAATCTGATTGGATATTTTTACTTAAATTTCTAATAATAATAATCTGATTGGACGTAATTAGTTGTTTTTTTTTTCTTCGTTTTTATTATAATTTGATCAAATTGAAAGTCAATTGATTATTTTTTTACAAATTTGATTTGATAATCATATATTCACAGTCCCAGTTATTGTTATACCCCATCAATTCGATTAAAACAGAACGAATTGGTATTCAATCGATTGAAACTAAAAAAAGCTCAAAAGCCTTGGTGTACTCAGTTTTTTTTTAGTTTCATCGAATTTGATCGAATTTGATCTCTCTTTTTTTTCAAAATTAATTTGATAATTAAATATTATAAGTCGCAATTGTTATTAAACTTCATCGATTCATTCAAAATCAATTACTTTCTTCTTCAATTATTTTAAATTAAATCCAAATTAAAAATTATGGTTTAAAATATAAAAGGATAGAAACTTAGAACCCTTATATCCATTCTATATTATAACTTTCCCTTTTATTTTCACTTAAAGTTACTTTTCGATCGATTTCGTTCGAATTTTTAATCGGCCCCTAATGCTACAGCAGTCATCTACTGATTTTCATTTTGGGAAATCAAAATTAGAAAAGAAAATAAATGTTGCATATAACCATATTCATTCAATTTTTACTAAAATAGATTCATATTGTGGATTGAGTATTTTATTTTGCTTATTCTATCTATTTTATGATATTAGGATAGAAAGTGAGATCCGTTTAATTCAATTAAAATTGATGCAATATATCCTTGATCCAAAATAAAGAGCATTAATTAACCAAAGAGTTTTACAGCCTGATGCATATGCAGCATATCCAACAATACTTTTTTAGGCTTATGATGAAACAAAGAGATAAAGACCAAAGAGAAACAGGCACGGCCACCACCATCAGCATCATTGGCTTATCCATCCAGTAGTAGTTTGAGAGTGATTAGTGACTCATCAATAGGCCCGGCCTTGTGTCAAGTTGGGGGTGTCTTTGGAGGTTAATTAAAATTGAGATGTTATCGTTTTTTTTTTCTTTTTTGATGTGTTCAATATCACTGTCGTCTATATAACTGTTAGTTTGGCTTGTCATTGTTTGTGAGTGTCAAGACTCAAGAGGGCAAGGAGTGATCAATAAAGTACACGAATTTGTGATATTTTGACGCTTGCAGTTTTGATCTTACTCGACATGCTTAACACCGGAACTTGTCTAACTGGGCTGCTTTCATGACTACTTCGACCTATAGGTTTCAAAGATGATCCACGTAGCACGTGAATACGCGTTGATCCAAATGTTTATCCTCTTGCAACCCAAGTCGGTATGCTTTGAGGTGTAATCATGTCGATGCCAATTCAATAAGAAACACCGTCAGATAGAAAAAACAAAGGTGAATACAACTGAGACGGTTGCAATGAAAACACACATGCAATTAACAAGATATGGCAAAGAAAAACTAGCATACATAATGCAATAAAATCTGTCGCATGGATATAGGGTACGTTTAAATTAATGTCACGGATATTTCCAAAGATTTTAAAACCTGGCTAATTTTAGGCTTATCTGAATTATTTTGGACTTACCACTAAAAGTTAAAATAGGATTATTGTAAAAAAAAATCAAAATTCTCTAATCCAATTATTTATATTATTAACTAATATGTTTAATTAGTGTTAATTAATTGAAATGTTAGTTAAATTAGTTGGTGATTAAAATTGGATTATAGTTAATATTAGATGGTAAGAATTAGAGTCGAGTTTTTTTCTGAAAGTTTGCAGAAGAAGAAGAAAAAGTTGGGGAAAACTAGGGTTTTATGATTTGGTAGTAAAAATAAAAATTTATAGTGACGATGAAGATTCTAGTGGTGATGAAGAAGTGGGTGCATCTACGTATCACCAATCAGATAACGAAAGTGAGTTCGATCCTGCCAATTTAGATTATTTATTGGATGAACAAGAGCGTGTAAACCAAGGCATATTTGATGAATTTACTCAAACAAATGAAGAATGTAACCGGAAAAATGAAGGTCTTAATGCTTCCAATCGTCAGGTATACGTTCTTAGGATCTCAAAACATGTTTTTGAACCTTATAATTGCCCCAAAATGGATTCTTTTCTAAAGTTTGAGATGTTTCCTGGGCCACATACTACCAAGAATCGGTGGATACGATGTCCTCGTATCCGACGATTTTACATCTTCTCAAAAATATGAACTGGAATCGGCATATGTGGTCATGAACAATGACCGATTCTGGTATATATTTTGACAGGATTGGTAGGTCAAATAATCGACTTTTAGGGACTCATATATCGATCGATTCCATCACTTGGAGATTTTCCCAAATTTCTCCAAGAATACAATCGGTCGATATGTGTTGCGCTATGCGCCGATTCCAATTGAAAAAAGTATCCAAAAAGCTCCACTTTGCTGAATGCTAGAATCAGCACACAAGTAAGTTCACGTGTGTCGATTCCAGACTCTGGGGATTTTTTTCAAAAATCTAGACCAGGCAGACTCGGTGGATATGGGAGGACCTAAAGGCCTAGAATCGTTCGACATGATTGTTCCATGTCCACTGATACTGTTAGCCTAAATTTTTTTTTATATATATTATAGATTATTCAAACACTCGGCGACAATCAACCTGAACTCGTGTCTCATATGGGGTTTGATACTTCTGACCACTATTGCACTGATTTGGTGTGGGAAAACAAGGAAGATGCAAAGCAATGGTTTATGGACAAAGGAATGGAGATGAAATGCGCATTAATCTTAGAACGTTCGAGGCATGATCGTTTGGAAATTTTTTGTGAGAAAAGTGGCAAGATTGAATGTCACTGGGAAAACAAAAAACCATATGTGAAAAAGATGCAGAGGGTCTATATGACTAAATCAAATAAACATGAGTTCCCGCTTAAGATTATAGTGCATAGACCCGATGGTGTATATAAGTGTTTGTGGGGAAAACGAATTAAGAGGATAATTTAGGAAAAATAGGGTGAACATGTGATAATTCGTCTAATCCTTAAACATTTGTATTGTTGAAGTACTTTATATAGATTTGAGAGATCAATATGTACAATCCTGGACTAAACCAAGCAATGACCGTTTCAGTCTTGCTTCAGTCACAACGGAGAAGGAGAAGGGTTGATCTTAGGGAGGGAAGCGAGAGAAAAATTAAGGTCAGAGTATCAGACTATGTGGGTGTGAATAACTATGAACAAGTTCTCTGTGTGAAGAGGTTGAATGATCGAGTTGTTCGATGTTGTTCTGTATTTAG
This sequence comes from Papaver californicum, assembly GCA_023531435.1. NCBI lineage: Eukaryota > Viridiplantae > Streptophyta > Magnoliopsida > Ranunculales > Papaveraceae > Papaver > Papaver californicum. The sequence continues at coordinate 4,076,592 of JAJJMC010029502.1, forward strand.
ACTTGTCTCAAACTTAGCCTTGGAATCCCCTTGTTCAATAGAATGAAAATCTTTTTATATCATAGCTATTGTAACCGTTCACCTGACCTCATCATGTAGGAAGTGTCGATGATTGAGTAGTGGTGAAGTGGAGATGGTAAAAACTGCTCCCCACTTTGTTTGAAGTTTAATGGACGGTTACTCAACCTACCACTTCTCTACTCAACTGCTAATCAAACTTTCCAGATTCTCTGTAGTGGGTGCATTTTTGCACCACGTGCCGTAAACCGCCAGACCAATACCCTATTAAATATTCCCCACTTGTGACATTTGATGTTTCGTGTAATTTTGTATCATTTTAGCATTGTTAATGTTAAGTCAAATAAGGCCTGCTTAATTGGTCTCTTGACTAAAGACTTGCCTTACTTGACTAGCCTGATGAGTCTAGCAAGAAAAGGAATAAAATATATATTTATTTTATTTTATAAGGACGTATTTTGTAGAAAAATTAATGTATCATGTTGAGTATAAGCATATATGTAGCACACTGAGCATAAGAATATGTGTGTGAGGACACATATAAAATACATGAGTGAGGCCTAGTATGACTTTGATACACAAGGTAAAAGACTTGACTTGTATGAACAAGTTGAGCTTGGTATCTAAGGCGGATAAGCTTAGTTAGGTAGGATAGACAAGCCTTCTTAGGGTTAAGACGGGCAAGCCTGCATAAGGTTGGACGAACAAGCTTGCTAAGGTTGGACGGGCAAGCTTGCTGCTGGGTAGGCTTGACAAGTTTGGACAGGCAAGATTGGACGGGCAAGCTTGATTCTAGGTAGGACGGACAAGTTTGGAAAGGAAAGCTTGGGAGGGCAAGCTTGCTACTAGGTAGGACAGACAAGCACTGCCAAACTTGGTAAGACGGACAAGCTTAATGATTTAAGCTAAGACTCATACGAAATGTGGCTATAGGCTAAGGCTCACATGAACTGTGGCGTAGGCCACTAAGGCGCACACGAACCGTGGCCATAGTCTAAGCCGCACATGAACCATGGTCGTAGGCTGCTAAGGCGCACACTAACTGTGGCCATAGGTTTTGGAATGCTTATAAGCGTTGTAAATCTAGTTTTTAGCCTTTTTCTTTGGTAATTAGGGTTAGAAAGTGTTCTTTGATTGTTTGAGACACTTATAAGTGTTGCGAACTTATTTTTTTAGCATTTCCAAAACCCTGAATTGAATTCTTTTTACACCATTCACATTAGTTGTTTCTTTAAGCAAGGATCAATATAACTAGGGCTAGATTTAGCTAGTAGAAGCTATGAAATTGTGTTTAGTACAATTTGACTTGGTATCTAAGTACAATTGTGGTACTTTAGTCAAGTAGATTCATATGTAATCTTGTATATAAATCTATATAGGTATTTTAGTGAGTCAATATTTTTCAGTTGAGCGTGAATATTGACATGAGTTAGTTTTTGGGAATCCAGCTGTGGAATATAGCACCAAATGATACTCAAATTTGCTCTATACTAGTCGAAAATCCATCTAGGAGCTTGAGATTTGTTTATACAAATTTGTATATGTATTTTAGTAAGTCAACACTATTCAGTTGAAATGAATGTTGGCATAAGGTAATTTTGGGAATTCGCCTGTGGAATATAACACCAAATGATACTCAAATTTACTCTATACCGGTGGACAATCCATCTAGGAGTTTGAGATTTTTATGTAAAAATCATAGAATATCTAGGAATGTTGTAGTAAGCACCGTTATTCTGATGATTTTGTATAGTGATGAATGTTGGTTCATTCAGTAGGTTTGATCATGTATGTAGTATTCTGACAAGCTATTCATACATCCAGGGAGGCAGGTACTTAAACCTCTGTCTTGAAATTTTCTGTAGAATTCTGAAGTTTAATGTCTCCGAGACTCAGGTCAGAGACACAATATTTTACTATTTTACCCTTGACAAAACCCACAATCTACAATAAACTAATAAAGTGATGAATGGTTGTCACAATCATGATGATTCAGAATCTCTTATTGGACACTTTGTCGTTTGTGGGTTAAAACCACATTAAGCAACAGTAAAGTCGATGAAGGCAAGTAAACCAAGTAATATCCTTTTTAAGATCAAGGAGGATGATCCTAAAAACTTGTCAATTTTGAGGAAAATATATGGAACAATCTCAGTGGTTAGCCGAGCAACACATCTACACATTGAAGAAAAAGGTACTCGTATTTCTTGGCACATCCGAAGATGATTCAATTGGCTCAATGCTTATATCAAGTTTTGTTGACAGATTGCACTTACAATACAAACAAGTACAACATGTCGTTGTTAAACATATGGGGCCACACTTCGGACAAGCAAACTTTTACGGTGGCACGGGGTTTTATGGATCGGGAGAATGAGGTGAGTTTTATTTGGATGTTGGAAGCCTTGAAAGAGATTTACCGTAGTGATCAAATGCCTAGGATCATAGTGAAGGATAAAGATAAAACACTAATGAATGCAATAGAGGTGGTTTTCCCAGATGCCAAATAATTTTTTTGTACATGTCACATACAATGCCACATCAGAGCGTATTGCAGGGGCCATATCGATAGACCAAAACCACAGAAAGATATTGTTCATGAGAAGGCTGAAGATGAGCGTCTTAGTAAACTAACTCGATAAAAACAAGAGGAAGAGAATAAGAGAATCGCCAAAGAGTACGAAGATAATAAATTGAGCTGGAAAACTTTTCCACGTCATTGGGATTTGATAGTATATTCGATGTCCGAGGCAGAGTATAAATCTAATATGGAGAGTTTCATTTTTGTTTGGACAATTGCGTGAATCAATTGTTGGTTCCGCATAAAGAAAAGTTTGTATACGTGTATACCTAACAACATAGGCAATGAGGCAAACTTTATAGCGGAAGGGTCTCATGGACGATTGAAAAAACTACTTCAGGAGAGTCAAAATAATGTGGTTTCGGTACAAGAAGCTATCTATCAATACACCATAGATGATATCAACAAGATTCAGATCCAAATGGAAGAGAGTAAGATGAAAGTTGTGACCACGTACTCTGATTACAATTCATTTCTTTGGGGTATTTCTTATAGAGTGTCGCATTGGGCTATCCATTATATGATAAATGATTATAAGTATTTTGAGGATAACGAGTACGGGAGAAAGTAGATTGTTTGTTCTTGTAAGACGATGACAGCCTTGGGACTCCTGTCTCATCATATGATTTCTAGTAACCCCCAAGGGATTCCATTTGAGCTCAACGATCCGTTTTGGAAGCAACTTAAGTTCTTACTAAGATCGATAGAAGATGCAATTGAATCATTTGTAGACACGGATATCAAGAGAAAAATAATCGCAGCTACTCCAACAAGAATAATTTGCAACGAAATTTTTTGATGCACGACTTGATCCTCGCCGTTCACCCCCAATGCAACCAGTTGAAGAACCAACTAAGCTACCGCCGACGGGTAGACCATCTACCAAAGTAGATAAGAAGCAATAAAAGAAAAAGTACAAGGTGGGGATGAGTAACTAAAGAAACCTTCCATGGCATGAGTATACCGAGGCTATGTATGAAGACGTTCTGATTCTAAAGAAAAGGGATCGCCCAAAGAAGCAAGAAAGTGGACCATGTGGGAAACAAGCCAAGTCAAAGGATCAAAGGCATCCCATCGTTCCCATCGTTCTAATGTAAAAAATTCAAACGAGTGCAACAAAAGGCAATGAAAAGGTTTTTATCGTCCCTTCGCAAAAAAGTCAAGCGAGTACAAGACGAGTACGAATAAATGGGGAAGCAAGGCAAAAGGGGTCCATAGTTTCCCCGCAAGAGTCGTTGACTATAAGAGCCGCAATTGGTTATCAAATAAAACCTAGGTATATGTGGGGTATACCCCATAAAATGTGTTATACGATATTACATAAGTTTCTTACGAAACTCCTTTCAATCATTCGTCCATACGTATTATCTGCCGACGACGTGGATGGGGATGTAAATTGTGGTTTTCACTTTACGTCCGAACAAATAGGCTATTTAAGTTTGGAGGATGAGGAGAACCTAACCCAATACCAATATTTTAGAAAAATGATGACTTACAACTACAAGAAAACAAGGAATTTTACATCTCGATGATGAGGGAAGGTACAATGGAAGATAAATAAGTTGAGTTCGATGAATTGGTTGCTCGTGTTCAAGGGCCATAGGGGGATGAACCAATTACCAATAAGCACTGGATGAACATTCTATGTGGCTATCTCTTGGCAGATACGTAGAGTTGCGTTGTTCATTATTTTGGTCAGGGAGCATTTCTTACCTTCACACCAAAGAGAAAAAAGTGTGATTAATCGCTTAAGGATCAAAGAATTGTTATAATCAACATTAACAATATATATTTTATCAGTTTTAGGTTACGTGAAGATTGTCCATTACCTCCATTATCTAGGTTCATTTATTTTCCAGGTTTCACCAACAACACCTCTAAGGAATGGTTGAAAAAATACGAGCCCAACATGAATTTTTGGGATGAATTGGTCGAGCCAGATCAAATCAAGGGAACAATCGTGTTGTCTTAAGTATTTGGATTTTGTTAACAAATGAACTACCAGATGTACATGATTTATAGCTTTCATATATTGAACAACCACTTTTAGTGATGAAATGGATTTGATTTTTGGTTACTTTGAATTCTTGTTAGAACTTTAAAAAAAAAACAATTGCAGTTACAATTAAAAATGAGCCACTCAGAATCAGTGGACACCACACATAAGTATTGACCGATTCTGAAACGCATTTACCAGATAGTAAATCAGAATAGGTGGATACTGTCGTATCCACCATTTCTGAAAAAAAACTAGAATTTTCCCAGGAGGTCAGCTAGAATCGGTGGACACGTATGTGTATTAACCGCCTATTCTGGATCACAATTGCAAAATTTTGATATTGTTTACCACCAATCACATAACGTCAACGGTGAAGCCAACTTCAAACCATTCATATAACATATTAAACACTAAGTTCATTCATCCATCTAGAAACAAAATATAAATAAGTATCCGAATAAAATAACACAAACTAGTTAATGCAACAAGATGATGTTGTTTAGTTTAGCCAACAAGTCTTAAAAACGGTTATTAGATATCCGCAGGTGGAGCAGCACCATCATCAACATGAGGATCAGCAACATCATCTCCACCATCAGAAGAAGCAGCAGTGACAACAACATCTTCATCAACAGCCTCTTCAAGGATTTCATCTTGGGCTCTACAATTAGCAATATCTTCTCTTATATGGGATGCCACTTCAATCATCTCATTAAGCTCCTCCAATGCTAGATGACCCAAAAGTTCTAGGACTTCATCCAATTTGGTTTGGATGGAGCAGCAGAGGTCGCAGCTAACCTTTTTCTGTGGCTTCTTATCAATGTCACAGTGTCGGGTTGGACCATAACCTCTCTTGCGACCGTCCATAATGGTTATTCAAATAAACAGATTGAACAACAAATATAAGTATCGCTAAAGATTCAAACAATCTAATAATAAGGATTATTCATCACAACATCCTAATTAAAATGAACACAAATACTAATAGTTCAAGCAATCAACAATCTCTAACTCAATCACCAAAAAAAATATTTGTATAAAATGAACAAATCAGAATCGTTTAATACGACCATCTTTATCCACCGATTCTAACTGTAAAAGCTAACAGAAAAACACTAAGTAAGAATTGTTAGTTAGGTCGCATGTTAGATACCGATTCTTCTTACTGATAAAACACAAAAATTTCATATCCAGAATCGTTAGATATGGCCTGTCATATCCAACAATTCTCATCAGCTAGTAGTAAAAAATAAAAATAAGAGAATTGGTGGATAAATAGGTGTCTTATCCAACGATTCCATTATAGAAAAAGTAAAATAAAAGGCAAAATCGGTGGATAATAAGGTGTCTTATCCAACGATTCCAATGTAGAAAAAGTAGAAAAAAAAATGAAAAGGTAGAATCAGTGGATATGATCTGCCGTATCCAACGATTATGGTAATAGTAACTATGTACGAGGATGTGAAACGAGAGTCGTTCGATATGGATCTATCGTATCCAATGATTCTACTGCATGTTTTTCATGTTCATGAAGAGCACAACCAGAATCGGTGGATATGATGGATCCACATCGAACGATTTTAGAAAAACCAAGACTTTGATTCACGAAAATGAAGATTTCTACACATAGATCCATAATAAATGCTATTATAAGAAAGGGTTTATAGAGATTTACCTTGTATTTCACTCCGGATGGCCGGATTTTATTTTTAGAAAATTTAGGGTTAGGGTTTTTAGAATTTGAAAAGTTTGATTGAAATAGAAAGTTTTTTCTGTTTGTTTTTGTTTTATATTTTGATAGATTTGGAATGTAGTGAAATGAGGAAAGAATTTTCTATTTATATTTTGATTTAAGTACTAGGATTAATTAATGAGTAGAAGGTAGTATAGTATTTTTATAATAACTAACTAGACACCCCTTATCCTACACTCTTGTTGGGAGCAAAATTAGGTAGACCCAAAATTAGCCAGGTTCAAAAATGAGGAAGTAAAACAATAATTTTTTTTCTATGACCAAGTGAAGAAGAATTAAAAGCTATTAGCAGGCTAAAGTTCATACTATACGAAAGTTCCTACTGTGTCAAATATTTTCAAAATAAATTAACGAACATGTAAGATCACACTATTTTTTGGATCAAAAATTCGTATATTATGTCTAGCAAAAAAAAGAAGATAAAAAAATGAAAAGAAAAGAAAATTCGTTCATTGTCGACAGTTGTAATCAAAGTTGAAATTGATCGTTTATTTTCAATGGTTGAAACTGAGATTGTCACGTAATATGAAAATTCTCCCGTGACTAAACAATTGTAACAAAATTTGCACCTTAACCTAAAATCTTTCTTGAGACAAAAAAAATACAATTTCGATAAAAATCTACCTCCTGAGTCCCTGACCTTCGAGACTAAAAAAAAAACAATTTTGACAAGACGAAGAAACTCTCAACACAATACAAGCACAACAAATGACTCAAATTAGGTACTTTTCTGTCAACCTATTCCTCTGAATTATGTTTTATCAACATGTTCACGCTAAAAAATTGAATATTATAAAATCCGGATTTTATGTGTTAACCCGAATTAGTCGATATTAATATTCACATTGAACAATTCATGTAACAAATGGTGGATGTTCATGAGCACATCAACCTATTGTAATGTGAAAAACGAAGAAGAATATCAACTCAGGATCGGTCGATATGAGCATTCATATCAAACGATTTTGGTTTTAAAGAAAATGCACATGTTTATGTTGGATTTTTTGGGTAGAGTCGGTGGATGTACAATACCCATATTGACCGACTATAAAGTATATATATGTGAAATGCCCAGTATCGTTCAATACATGTGGTTATCGTATATTGTGATATGTGTCATACCATGCTAAAATTATTTATTACTTTCTGACTACTTAAGATTTATATGAAGCAAGGGTAAGAAAGGATCGTTCCCACGAGGAAGGCTTGGTTGTTATTTGTATCCGATTACTTATATAAAACAATGAAGGAATTTTCTGATTTTATAAAACTAAACTAAACTAAAAGTGAGCAAGAAAAGTAAACAAGCAAAGCAAAGATATGAAAGTAGTGGTCAAGGATTTCGTTTTCATTCACAAAACATGCTCTTATACTAATAATTAGAATTGATATTTAATCTCATTTTATCAAAGCTCCTAGAATACCTTGATCGTAAGAATATCCCGCAAATTTCCTCATGTCATCAACAAACACATTAAAAAATGCGAATATGAATTCTACCAAGAGAACAACCTAACGTCTAAAAAGCACTAATCAAGTTTAATTCCCGAGGAGCATTAAGATTCATTAGGCTAATCAAAGCAATTGAACGTGAAAAGCGCATTAATTTAATTTAACAAAGGTCATGATCCACTTGTGATTACTAGGATATATCACTACAAGCAATAACCACAATTATGCTACTCGTATTCAAAGAGTATCACTTTTACGTATAATAAACCCTAATTAGCTATAGATATGAATATAAGTTCAACCAATTTGCAACTTGACTAAACAAACAATCAAATCATACATGACGATGTTTATGGTGAATCATGAACTATAAATATGAGACAAAACTAATTTATTAATCAAAGAATCATGTATTGTAAAATCCAACTATACCCTAACTAATAATAAGAGAATTAACTACTCATAAACTGGAGTTTACACAATTGAATTCAAGAAGAAAATAAATTGCAAGCCCTAGATGTGAGAAATCTTCCCCGTATAAACCTATAAAAAGAAATAGAAGAGGTGAGAAGAGAACCAGGTAAAAATCTAGATATCTTCCTTTCTTGTTATAGTTGCTCTTATATAGCTTTCTCTCTTGTAGAAACCTTCTTAGAATATAACTCTCCTTTTTCTTGTATAACTTAAACTATCAAACATTCCATGTCTTGGTCATTCCAAACAAGTCCAAAAATCAGATTCATAAAAAAGTCCATTAACTCTGTGGCCCAAATCAGGATATAAAAAGTAATCAACTAAGCCTGTTTGTTTGGCAAAACTGAAAAAGGTAACTTCAAGTTTATTCGCGGAAGCTATTTGGGGATTTGCAACGAACATTTCATGTGCATCTCCTGGAAGAAATTCCGGCGAAGTCTGTTGGTTATTTCTAACATCACAAAACACCTTCCTTGCATATATTCATCACACTCATTCAATAAAACCATCATAATATCAAGCCAACAACTCGTACCCATTCAATTCTTCTTACTCGACTGAACATCACTATTCAACATCACAATCTCAAGGTATCGATTCACTTCTTTCCCTGTTTCCTAGCTTCAAACCAAAATCCAGCCATTCTGCTACCAAATTCAATTCCATGTTACAGACAAGATTAATACCTCGAGCCACACCCATTATTCTGCCACTTCAACAACGACCACACCTCAACTTTTGAAACCCATATTCCGACAACATTTCTTCTCCTAAATCGAACATTAACCCACGATTTCTTTCTTGTTTATGAAATTCTCTTCTGCTTCTCCTAACTCTTCTCAGCTCCCAACAGGAACCCATTCTTGCTTTCTTTATTCTCGACCTGAGACAGTTCTTCTGTTCACCATTTTTCACTACCCATTCGAAAACTTCTTCATATTTCCTTCTCTCGTTCAAACCACTTTTGCTCAACTCAGATTCAACCAGATCCATCTATTCAACATTAAACAACGAACCTCTTCTTTCTTTTCTGTTTTCTATTTCATCTCAAGTTCTCAATTAATCCTAACTTGCCAGCGCTGGAACCTTAGGGCATCGAGAAAGCTTGGTCGCTGATGTTATAACTCGACCTAGATTTTGTACTTAAACTGGGAGGAGAAGGTAATGGCCCTAATTCTATGATTATAAGAAGGGTTATTTGTCCTATGGTACTCAGGTTTTAACTAGAACCTTAGTTTGGGACCCATTTCTTCTAAAATTTAAGGTTGGTACTTGGACTTTCGGTCAACTGTCAATGATCATGTCTGACATAACAACCATCCTATTTTCATGAAATTAATTACCGTAATTTTCTTTCTTCCTTAACAATGACTTACATATCCTAACATGAAAACACGTGTTCTCGTTTTGTTCCATTTAACAACTAAAAAAAAAAGTTGAACTAAAATTCGCCATCTTCTTCTTCGACAAAAAATTAAGTTGCCCAATGGTATAATTGAAACCCATCGTAAGTTAAACTACTCACATCATTCCCCAAACATTGAACATATATGAATTAAAATCAAGAGTTGATATTGTTCCAAACCTCAAAGCCACAACAAGAATATAAATTAAATATTAATCTATTCAAAAGAGAAAACAAACCATTACTATATATCAAAAAGAGAAAACAAACACTGCCATGATGAAGCAATCATTGACAAGTAATTAAACAAGATCAAAAGTAAATTAAATTCATTTCTCCTTTATTTTGAATTTGAGTCGAGATGTCAGTACATGAAAACAATCTAATCCCTATCAAAATAAATGTGTTTCTCCTAAATACAACCTTTGATTATGTCTGCGACGATGACTTCTAGCAAGCCCCTATCAAAATTTCATCATATTACTCGAAAATCAATTCAATTCTCACTCATTTAAACAACGAACCTCTTCTTTCTTTTCTGTTTTCTATTTCATCTCAAGTTCACAATTAATCCTAACTTGCCAGCGCTGGAACCTTAGGGCATCGAGAAAGCTTGGTCATTGATGTTATAACTCGACCTAGTTTTTGTACTTAAACTGGAAGTAAAAGGTAATGGCCCTAATTCTAGGTTTATAAAAAGGGTTATTTGTCCTTTGGTACCCAGGTTTTGACCAGAACCTTAGGTTGGTACCAAGTTCTTCTAAAATTAAGAGTTGCTACTCAGACTTTGGGTCAACTATCAATGTCCACGTCTAACCTAACAACTATCCTAGTTCCCTGATTTTTTTGTGAAATTTCCGTAATTTTCCTTTTTCCTTAACAATGACTTACCTATCCTTACATGAAAACACGTGTTCTCGTTTTGTTCCATCTAACAATTAAAAAAATAAGTTGAACCAGAATTCCCCATCTTCTTCTTCAACAAAAAAATTAATTTTCCCAATGGTACTATTGAAACCCAGCGTAAGTTAAACTACTTACATCATTCCCCAAACATTGAACATATATGAATTAAAATCAATAGTTGATATTGTCCCAAACCTCAAAGCCACAACAAAATACAAATTAAACATTAATCCATCCAAAACCTCAATACCATTACTATATATCAAAAAGAGAAAACAAACACTACCATGATGAAGCAATCATGGAAAAGTAATTGAACAAGATCAAGAGTAAATTGAATTCATTTCTCCGTTATTTTAAATTTGAGTCGAGGTCTCAGTACATGAAAACAATCTAATCCCTATCAAAATAAATGTGTTTCTCCCAAATACAACCTTTGATTATGTCTGCGACGATGACTTCTAGCAAACCCCTATCAAAATTCCATCATATTACTCGAAAATCAATTCAATTCTCACTTATTTAGTAAGAACCGTAGACCTAGTTTTTCTAGGCAGAAATGAAGAAGATAAATAGATCAGTTGAATGATTCTCTCTCTATTTTACAGCCATATATTTAATATTAAGCCGGATTAAACGATGAGCTTTCATGTGGAGGACTCAAATGTTATTTCTAACAAAGTTCGGGAAAAAAGAGGTCAGTTTGTGAATTCGTTACGGTAATAAGATATTCGTCCAGTCTAATTTGGTAATGAAAGTTGATCGTAAGTCAAGGTACCAACCCTTAATTTTGGAAGAATTCGGTACCAAACTAAGGTTTTGGTCAAAACCTGGGTACCAAAGAACAAGTAACCCTTATAAGAAAAGTGGGGTGGCCCTCTAGATAGAAAATGCCTTTTTCTTTAATAAATTGACTCCCTATAGCAATGTTTTATGAATAAGCAGAATCCCCCTAGTATTTTCTATTTTACTTTGCAAGCTTGGATGCCCCCTAGTAATTCCTTATTTTTGACACAATAGAGACTTGCGTTCTCATATGCTTTGATTCCGCCAATACCCAAAGTTGACAAGCGATGCCTTGATCCTCTAATTCTCTTCTTTTACTTCATGTGACTCCAAAGTACCTATAAAACTCAAAACAAACGTAATATATACAAAATACAAGAGAAATAACTAAGAAAAGCATAAGCAATTGGTATTCAAATTATGTATTTTATGCACGTGTCATATTGTCGTACTCTTTAGGGAAAAGGGAAAGCAAAAGAAAACAAAAAAAAGATTGAAGAAAAAACATGTTATTGCTTCTCCTCCGAGTATGGGACCTCGTCGAGAGTGCGATAAGAATTTAGGGGCTAAACACCGTAGGGGTTCGGCAGGTAAATCAAAAAGGGTGAACCAACTCAAGTGGAGCACCAAAAATATAAAAATTCTTCTTTTTATACCGAATCTAAAAAAATTCAAAGTGAAGAAGTAAGTGATAACACAGATAACGAAAGTCATGACGAAGAAGAGTGATGAGGTGAACAAAAAGAACAAGAACAACAAGGAGATAAAGCGAAAGATGCAATAACACAAAGGAAGAAGAAAGGTGGATACTTTCTAAAGGCTCAGTTGATGCGTTACCAGGTGATGAAGGAGAGTTACTATAGGGGTACAAACACAGTTGGGTTTCTATGTCTGTGCAACCATAGTAAATATCTCAACCTTATGTTATGTTGTCTACTTTTATTTAAGCTATCATACACTTTCTAATTTCGTGATATGTTATTTAGGATCACACTGATGTCATCCGTCTTTTACAACACCAATCGCCAGTTAGAAAAATGATTTTATGGCCACTGTATGGAGAACCCCAAGTCATCTAGCTCATCGATGATTTGAGGTTATTGAATGCAGTAAATAAATCAGCTATTGGTAATGACAAATCCCTTATTTATGCCTTCGTTGAAATATATTACGCGGAAACGGATACTATACATCTTCTGTTTGGGGAAATAACAATAACTCCAAATGATATGTAGTTGATCATAGGTCTCAATTTATAAATTAAATCCGTGAGGGAGCCCTACTACATGAATGAGCTTAGTTGGGAGAATATTTACGAGTTCACTTCGAGGATGTTTGGTTAGGATGAGAACAAGACCAAGACAGAGATGATAGTAGATAATCAAGCTTGAGGGACCAATTGTCGTGAACAAAGGAGCTTCATAACAGGTGGACTAAATCAAGAGCATATCAATGCTACAACCACCGCATATATTCTCTACATATTGGGATCTATTATCTTCCAGGATATTTCCGGTTCTCGGGTGAACGACAATTATATCTAGTTAGTGGAACCATTGAAAAAAGTCTATGAATACTTTTCGGGCAGTGCATGTCTTTCATTCTTTTTGCACGAGATGAGAAAGTATACTAGGGTACACATGACCCAAGTCGGAGGGATATGACTCTTCTTCAGGTAATTCAAGTGGTGTACTTATTTTATTTTGTTTATCTTACTATTTTATTTTCTCACCTATAATCCTACGTTGATGCAGGTGTGGATATACTTGCACTTATTAGAGTTTTCTAAAAGGGACCATGAGAAAAATAATTGAGACGATGCTTGTTTTGAAATCAAATACTACTTCAACGACAAGACGGAGAGTTTGCATAATGAATTTCTGGATTTGAGGGAGCAACTGGACCACTTGACGATGATGGATGTTGTCTTTCACTTTTACAGGCAATAACTAGCGGAAAAAATGATGGCTGACTACGAGGAAAAACATTATTTTGGACATCTATTTCAACCCAAACGATATGTACTGAACAACCCGACAAGAGTGGAGAAACAATATAATGGTGTACAAGAGATTGATGGTTTTGTGATAGTGGTAAGAAAAGTTCGTTCACGACTTGTGAAGATTTGGATTTAAACCTAGTTTCTAAGACTAAAAATAGCAAAACTCAAATAAATTTGATAAGATTGAGAGAAAACTGAGGCTAAGACTCCACTATTTTTTAATTTTTAAAGTGATTTAATTCAATAATTATAATTATGCAATTCTTACATTTCATTTGATTCTAAAATATTGCAACAAGTAGATTTTCACAATAACAATTGTATATCAAAAGCATCAAACATCAAAAACCTAGGCCAACCATTTACCATCAAAAGAAATCACAATTGTTTAATAAAAGTCATTAAATAAATTTTTAACCAAGGCAAATAATCATAAAAGAATTGAGTACATTAATTAAATAAATATTACCACATAATTTTTTTGGAAAAATAGCTTCCTCTGTCGCCTCAGCAAAGGGGTTTAGATCCTCATATTAATCACTTGCTCAAAATTATGGTTCATGGCTCAAAGTGTTTACAAATGATGAAAAAGGAGAAAAATAAAGAAAACAATGAGTTTGCAACGTTTATAGGCGTTAAAGACTCACTGTTACAGAGAAGGGTTGAAGATAAACGTTGCAGATGCTAAGATATCAGTTGCAAATGGATGAAGAAACCATGGCTGAGAGGTTGAAAAACTGTTGCTTATTCTCTGTTCTTCATGCAGCAGCAACAACAAATTTTTCTGAATTGATTTCTTTGCCTTTTATTCGTCTCCTAATCTCTCCCTAAACTCTTTATCCCTTTTCTGGCTCGACCCCATCCTATTTATACACCACAGAACACCAAATCTTCACAAAATTCATCAACTGAAAATAATACTCGGGTATTTTTTTCCTGATTTTATCTCCACGAATATTTGATGCGTATTTTGTTTCCAAACTTTGTAAAACTCTTTCCTGATAAGGTAACAAGATAATCTTGTCTTAGTATCTCCCGCCAAGCGCTCTATTTGAAATGGAAGAGGTGGTGCCCTTATCCGAGGCATGGGTGCCTTTATCAATTCTAGGTGCCTTTATCAATTCTTCCGGGTGCCTTTAGTAAAAAAATTCCAAACCGATTTTTCCAAAATATTTATTTTCCAAAAACACCTACATATACATAAAAACACCATATTAGTACAAAATTGAGCATTATCAAAACATAGAATTGAGATAAAATAGACATAGAATGTGTTTATCAGAGATCCCCATGGTCTCTTTTGGAAAAAATTATAAATTAGACAAGTCCAATGTAAGTCCCCTGAGAACGAAATTGTGGTTGTTAACCATCCTTTACCATCATCCTCAAATTGGGAAGATAAGAGGTATCGTATAGTTCAAATGGATAGGACTCCGAACTTAGATGTCGAAGTCCATAATTACATGGCGTGGTACCACAACGTTTCTCATACTCGTATGATACGAATAGACGAGATGCCCTTAATCAAAGATCGAGAAAGATCTCTCGTTATTCTAGTACGTATTATAGATTCTTATAGTTTGTTAAGGTTTTTGCATGAATTGTTAAATATTTGTTGTTAGAAATGAAAACAGAGAAGACGAAGCAGATATCTGATCAATAAAGCAAAAGCCTGTACGGGAATAAGATAAAATATTAAGGCGAACAAAATAAAAAATTGCATAATACAATGCTCTGGAGGATGAACAAGATGGTGTTATATATGGGGAGACGGTGAAGATGGCGCCAAAGAGAAAAACTAGAGCAAGAAAGAATGCTGACGACCAAGGCAGAAATGACCAACATGGTAGTTGAGATAATGATGGCGCTTGATAGGTTCCTAAAATACATTATTTGAATATCAATTTCCTATGCTTTCTTTACTATTTTCTCTTGTATTTTGTGTATATTACGTTCGTTTTGAGTTTATAGGTACTTTGGAGTCACATGAAGCAAAATAAAAAAATTAGGAGCTCAAGGCATTGTTTGGAGACATTTGGTGTTGATGGACTCAAAGATAGCAAGGCTACAAGCTTGTAAAGGGTGAAGAACACGATATTACTAAGGGGCAGCCAAGTTGTAAAAGTATTACTATTAAGCAGGAGAAGGCCCAGTGTCCAACTGCTATGGGTGCCTGAATCTATTTCATTTTATAACCCAAAATTAGGTCGAGCAGATGGGATTTTCAATCTCTTTTCCAGTTGACATCGGCCCTTACCAAGCTCCACTGCCGGCGTTAACACAGGCTCGATGATTGTCAAGAAAAATAGGTTAGGTTAGAGGTGAGGTATCTGTACAAGTTTTGTGATGAATTTGTTTCTATAACAGAGAACCACGGAAGAAGACCAAGACTAGTTCGCTGCCAGGGAGGAGAAGAAATTCGAAGTTTGAGACCAAAATTACAAGAGAAAGAATTGAACATCAAGAATGAAAAGAACAATTGGTTTAGTCTCGAAGAAGAATTTCTCGAGAAAGAATGAAGAAGAATGGGTTATGGATTACAAGGGTGTTGGCGCTGTTGATTTGCGTTTTACTTTACTAGCAGGTTTATAGAGATAGTTCAATGGAAATTAGGGTTGATGGTGTTGGCTAGGATCGAGAACAAGCAGAGATTATGATTAGTGGTAGAAAAGATGGGTTTTGATTATGTTTGAATTTGATACAAGTCTCCGGTGGATCTGGGCAGTGGGTTTTGAGTTTGAGAAGTTATTACAGGGAGTGATGGCTGTGTTGAGGGTCAGAGATGTGTTATCGAGATAGAAAAAGAATCAGTGATATTTAATTGAGAAGCACTTAAGTTCTGTCGTGAGTTTGTTAGTGATTCAAGAGTGGGAATTTGATACTGTTGAATGATATGGGTGTGTTTGAGTCTGTTAATGATTAGAGTGAATAGGTGATTGATGTTTGCAGGGAAGGAGCCAAATTGACATTCAAAATACCCAGTAAACATGCCGAAGTTAACCACCAGAAATGCACAACAGGTGCTTGATAAAATGTCCCATAAAGTGGTCGTAATAGTTTCAAAGTACCCTGTCAGTTCCCTAAAACTAACAAGCTTATATGTGTAGACTTTGCTTTGGGCTTAAATAGTTTATGAGCTTCCTCTAGAAAACGTGATTTGGAATCTGATTTGGGCTACGAATGTTTGGGGCTTGATTAATTATGAAAACTAGGGTTAGAGTTCTTTTAGGTTTCTACAAGAGATAAAGTATATGAAAAGGAGAGCAACTTCAATAAGAGAGGGATATCTAGGTTTTCACCTAGTTCTCTTCTCCCCTCTTTTTTTCTGTAGGTTCGCCCAGGAAGATTTCTTACGTCTAGGGTTTGTAATTTTTTTTTCTATTCAATTTTGTGAACTCCAAATTATTATGAGTAGTTAATTTTCTTTTATTGGTTAGGGAATAGTTGAATTTCATAATGCATGATTCTTTGAATTAATAGATTAGTTTTGTCTCAATAGTATCGGTTATGATTCACTACTAATATCAGCTTGTATGATTTGACTGTTTGTTTCTTCGAGTGGCCAATTGATTGAACTCATATCCATATCTAAAGCTAATTTAGGGTTTATTATACGCAAAGGTGATACTCCTTGAATACAAGTAGCATAATTGTGGTTATTTCTTGTAGTGATATATCCTAGTAATCGTAGAATTATGACCTTTTTTAAATTGAATTAGTGCGCTTTCCACGTTCAATTGCATTGATTAGCCTAATTTCATGAATCTTAATGCTCCTTGGGAATTAAATTTGATTAGTGTTTTTTGCATGTTAGGTTGTTCTCTTGGTAGAATTCATATTCGCATCTTTTAATGTGTTTGTTGATCATTTGAGGAAATTTACGGGATATTCTTGCGATCAAGGTATTCTAAGGATTTTGATAAAACGAGAATAAATATCAATTCTAATTATTAGTACAAGAACATGTTTTGTGAATGAAAACGAAACATTAACCAATAAATCATAAGTAGTGAGAAAATAATAATAATTTTGGCGTGCTGCGATACACATCAAATTTTGGTGCCACTGCCAGGGAG
Organism: Papaver californicum; assembly: GCA_023531435.1. Classification (NCBI taxonomy): domain Eukaryota; kingdom Viridiplantae; phylum Streptophyta; class Magnoliopsida; order Ranunculales; family Papaveraceae; genus Papaver; species Papaver californicum. Next base: position 4,094,044 of record JAJJMC010029502.1, read on the forward strand.
GCAGCGAATTGTTATTTTTGTTTATTTTTTTTTTGTTTATTTTTTTTTATATATATATATATATTTATTTTTTTCAAATCTAACCTAGTTTTGAGAATCTTATTTCAGGTACTTATTTTTCATGGAAGGAGCATATCACAACAATCAATACGGTTTTCAACCTCAACAACAATATGACAATTTATAACCTTACGGGGAGTATAATCACAACCAATCCTTTGGTTATGACCAATATTCCACGTACCCTTTTGGTTATTCTCATACATGTCAATCTTCTTATGGCGGGTACGTAAGTGAAAAATTACAAAGATGGGAGGTTAATTATGCTTGTGATAGCTTATATAAATCTACTCTTGATCGTATTTATGATCATTCACCTATTCAACGGGATGAGACAAGGTTTAGAAACTCTACCACAGGTAATGGTGTAAGACTACCAAGTTTGAGAGAACTTAATAGAAGGTTTGAGCAATTGATAGATGAAGGGGCATCATGTGCAGAAATTATAGAAGCTAAAAGAGCCTTGAGAAAGGAACGTGAGAGATGTTATTCTATGGGATACGATGATGGTTTTGAACCTTTCAAAATTCCTTATACCAATGATGAAGTTATTCAAACTCCGAATCTGATTTTTGATGATAATTGTGTAGTTAACTCAACTCTTGATCTTAACAATGATAATTCACCCATTCAAAGGGAAGATTTGTGTGCAAAAGATTCTATTGTAGTTAATGGTGGAAAGCGTGTAAATATCAGAAACTTACTCGGAAATTATACAAGTTAGATGATGACGGAGCCCCATAAGAGCTTCTCGAAGAAATTAGTAGGACCATAAGGTTGGGAAACTGATGAAGAGTCTTATTACGATGAGTCTGAAAATGAAGATGTTGAACAAGACCAATCTTTGGGGATATGTGATGACACTAGTGTAGCTTACTCAAGCCTTGATCTTAATAATGATCAAACAACTATACAAAAGGTAGAACTTGAGGATGATGCAATGAGTATTCTAAGAAAATTCCTTATGGAGAGATTTGAATCTGCAACAAAGTATGAGTCATACAACCAAAATGAGTATGTTGAGAATGAATATGAGTTGAATGATATTGTGTAAAACGAAATTGAACTTGCCGAGGATTATATTGATAATTTTGATGCTGAAAAATTTTCATTGAAGAGGAAACTAATGAAGAACGGTTATAAAGTTTGATAGAGGACCGGTATACACAAGAGGTAAACAATTTATTTGAATTATTTAAAGAAGATGAGGATCCCGTAATACAAACGAATTTGGAAGGTTTGACTAAACCTTTGACTAAACCTTTGATTATTGATCCTTTTCTTTTACCTCGTTTTGGTTTAGATGTATGTGCTTTAGAAGTATTGTTGAATTCATTTGCTTCTAAATATCCTCCATTGGAGATACTTGATTCTCAAATTATGCAGGTTTTTAAAGAGGAACCTATAGAAGTTCCAGAATTCTATGTTCTCTATCCACTTCCGAGTGTAGAAAGGACTAAGTGTGGGGGAAACTTCTATTGGGCTAAAGCTTCAATTCTATTTTCTTGTAGTAATATTCCTGTGAAGGTATTGTTAGAATTAAGGTTTTTCTATGGGCGGACCCCCAATTTTCAGATTGTTGTCTACGGGCGACTAAAGAGTCGGGATGACGACTTTAAACCAAGTGTTGCATGGGAAGCAACCCATTAGTTTAGTATTCTTTGTATTTTTGTTATTTTTTTTCTTCTGAATTTTCATATCATTATAGGATTTCCCACCTTGTTTTACATTTAAGAGTCAATTTACATTGACGACAATGTAAAGTTTAAGTGTGGGGGAGTGGTCCTTAAGTAAACACTTTTAGGAAGAAATTTTTTAACTTTTTTGTAACTATTTGCATGAAACCTCCAACTTTTAGATATTTTAGAGTCAGTATACTTCTAGATACGTTTACATACGGAGTTCTTAACGAAATAACTGAACTTAAAAGTATTAGAGAACTATATTCGGGTTTCTTAGTTGTTGAGAGGCTAGAGCTGACAAAATGGGACTTAAAACGCCGGTGGAAAATTAGGTGCAAAAGGAATACAATATTAGAGAGATTCAATACCCATACATGAGTGAGGCACCGAACCTTCAATTCTTTATAGCTATCTAAAAATTGTCCTTTAAAGTATGTGTCATCTGCGCAAACTCCGGCTAGAATGATGAGCTACTCAACCTCGCACCATTTCAGCACTACTTTTTGATTTCTTGAGTACTATTCTATCAATCATGAGGGTGACATCAGACTTGCGAATAAACCTTAGTAGTTTGATTTTTCTCTCTCTCGACAACAACAGGTCCATAGAAACATATCATCATCATCAACAAGCGGAAAGTTACAAATTTGAAGAAAGTTGAAGACGTTCAAGGCTTACAAGCAATAACAAAAGGAGAAAGATTCTATATCTAAGTTGAAGACTAAGTACACGAGTGAAGAAAATCAAAGGATGAGAGTTATTGAAGTTTATGATATTGAGACAATACAAGTTGTGAATAATAAATTGATAAAATCCTTCTTCTACGACCACATCAGTTTCATTATATGTATCTAGTTCATTAAAAATAAAATAATATATATATTGCTTTAGAGTATATTTCTTTTTATATTCATTCAATAAGGCCGTGGGAATGAAGAAATTTATAAAGAAGTTTCAAGCAACATGGATTGAAGAAAAGAGTTATAAATTGTCAAAGTTCTACGAAGTTCAAGAGTTCATCATCTACAGTTGAAGACGAAGACATTTCTATCGGATGCTGTGAGAGTGGTGTTGATTGTAGACTGGGATGAGAAGGTACGTAACCATTCCCACCCTCACACAGTGGTTGATTTCCTTTCTTAGAGATCATCATAGAAAAAAAGGGGTTCTTCGTCCCATGTTTCTATGGGATAACAAAATATAATTCAGAAGTTTTTTTTTTCTTCCCACCATTCAACATGTGCATGATTTCTATCTTCACTCCTGTTTGTATACATGAGAACCATAAAGCGCGTCTTTTGAGTGCAATTTCATAAAACAATATTGGTGAGGCAGAAGTCGAGGCGAAATGCTTATTCGATCTCTCTCGAGGCTGGATTATTCTATATGGTGGTTTTCTCCTAACTCAAGAGTTAGGCATGGAAATAATGTTCTTTGGAATTTCTAACTTCTTATTATTAGTGTGCAGAAATTTTATGTCCTCATAGCTCTTTCGATGCTTTTGACTTTGAAGTTGGAGTAGGTTTTATGGGTATACCTCTTGTAAACCCTCACGAGACTATAACTCGTCCACTAGGGACACAAATGGTTTAAAGGCTTGTTACACATGCTAAGTGTAATTGTATCCTCAAAGAAATGGAGTTGTTGTATTAGTTTAGTTTAGTTTAGGATATATAGTTTGCTCGAGGACTAACAAAAACTAAGTGTGGGGGAATTTGATAAGTGCATATTTTATATATTTAGAGTGTCAATTTCATGCTAGTATTTGCTATATTTCTTGTAATTATTGTATACTACGTTTTTTTTTTGTTTAGTAATCTTTTATTAGGTGAAATAATTCAAAAGAAGAGAATTTGCACTTAATTGTTCTAGAAAGAAGTGTTCCTAGTGAAGAAGGGCCAAATAACAGGTGGGACTCGTTCAAATCCAGGATTTTCTGTCATCATCTTGTAGACAGTGAAGAAACGAAGCCAACGGTGAAAGAATGAAGTTATTCAGACTTTGTATGAGGAAGTTATGGACAAAACAAAATGTTAAGCTTATCGGTTCCGCAAAACTGACAGTCAACAAGGCTTTATTGAATAGGCATCAGTGATTTCGCTCAGAGAAGCCATTCAGTTTGATTAATAGATTCACTCAGGGATGCCCTGTATCCAGTTGATGGGCACCTAAAAACCATTTACAACCTAAATCTAGGTTTCGATTCTTTCTCCTTCTTCCTTCTTTCTTATTATCAGATGAGACGCAACCCTCAGATGAGACGCAACCCTCCACTAGACTTCACTGCAGGTTCCAGCCATGGTCACGTGGCTTTGAATGTGAAACAGAGTTTGAGAACAATAAAACATAAGGAAAATAACGTATCAGGTTTGTGAGTTGAAGAGAGGTATTGCAGTCGTGAGTGATGGTGATGAAATGGTCGAGATGTCGCTGCCATAAGGAAGGAAGCTGAGATGGAATAAAAGACGAGGGTTAGAGTTGTTGGCAGTGATAGAAATGGAGAAGAACAGATGGGTTCGAGAGTAAGAAAGCAACAGGGAAGAAATTGAGGACATGGGTGTTGCTGAGAGAAGTAATATTGAATCTGAGATGGGTCTGAATGTGATTTCGAGTTCAAGCAGGAAATAGAGATGGGGTTTCACTGGAGGAGAATGAGGTGAATTTGTTACTGCCGGAGATGAATTGATGAGATTCAGAACTGGAGCTGACATGGGTATGTAATGGATTTGGGTTGGTGGTGTTAGCTGCGATAAAATGAAGAGAAGAGGATTCGAAGGTGGAAATGGTTTAAATGATTGATTTGTGCTGAATGAATTGAATGGGTTATCTTGAATTGAATGTATATTGCAGGGAAGGAAATTAAATTGGTGATTTTCAATCACCGATTTTACATGTTGAAACCACCAAGAAAAACGCACATAAGGTGCTTGACGAATTGTTTCACTGAACTGTCGTGACTGAAGTATTACTGGGTCGTGGCTTGAGTTTGTGTTGGATTGGAAGATGGTCAGGACAAAGTTTTGAAGTTGACAAAGACACATATCTGAGTTGTTGCTGTCGTTTGAGTGGTGGATGAATGGAGTGGATTCAAGGGTGGTTCAGAGTTTGTACAAGAAGAGAAAACTTGAGTTTTAGTTGGAATTAAATATCAAGGCGAGAAGACAGGGTTTTGAAGCCAGAAAAATCAGAGGAAATCACACCTCTTTTCCGTTGGTTTGTGTTTGGATGGTAGGAGATGAAATGTGTGTTGGATGGGATTTAATTTGTTGGATCCTAATCCGATTAGAATTTACAGGGTTTGGAAGCTATCAAAGAAGCACTGAAGCTACAAAACAATAACCTACCTCTCTCACGCCTGTTTTGCATATCAACAAAATCTCCTCTCCAACCTGTTTCTCTCCAAAACCCATTACTACACCCTCACAGCCACTTTTCCATCATTCACCTACTCCACCTCACGCCTGTTCTTTTACTCCAACAGAGAGGAGCTTTGCTCCTCTCCACACCCTCACATCCACCACCAGTCCACATCCTCGCATCCAACCTTCAAAACTTTCACAGCACACAACAATAGCAGCAGCACACAACAATAGCAGCGGAATTGAGTTCAAGACAACAACTCACTACACAAGCTGGGATTAGTTTGCTAGTTTGGTTTGAGTTCTAGTTTCATATTTTCTCTTTATTTGCTATGAACTCCATTATGTTTAGTTAAATTTATATTGATTACGGATGATTTTTATATTCCGGGAGTGAAGCTTTATTAGTTATATAAATTTATTCGGAGTTTTAGTCATTATAGTTTGTTTTCACCATATTTACAGTTTATGATTGCGTATCTACCCGTATCAACCAACCTTAATAGATCCGACCCGATCCGATTTTCGGCGGGTTGGGTGTGGGTGAAAAAATCTTTCATCCGCATTGGGTGGATAGGGTGATGGATGAGGTCAAACCCGACCCACCCGATCTGTTGTGCAGTCCTAACTTATATCTTGTAAACGAACCTCAAGGTGGTTCAGTTGGATAGAATCCGGTGACTAAGCGTACATGTTTTCCGGTGATATAAGAAGTTTTGGGAATAGCTAAGCGTGCCTGCTATTCTAAGGTTGATGATGAGTGATTCTAATGAAACATAGATAATTATACTGATTCAGTTAACGTTTGGTAACGACGAATGATTCCCTAATCAACTTTTTTTAAATTATATGTTTAATTGCTTTAAACAACCAATCCCCTTAGTATTTTATTTTATTATAGTTTTGCTAATCTAAATAACATCTCAATTACATATCTCTCTGTGGGAATGATCCTTACTACTGCTATATTACTAATTAATTAGTAGAAAATATATTAATTGATCTGTTGCACTTACGACACGCATCAGCTAACCTTAGAGTAACAGCTAGCTCAGTGCTATACCCAAAAATCCTTTTATCGCTGGATACGAAAGTTCTCGACTACCATATTCTATTCGTCTGAACCACCAAGTAGTAGCTCACTCAAGGTGTAACCCAATCGAACAGTTCATGCTTTGTGAATTTAGGTTGATCCCATTAGTTAAACTCTTAAATCAAGGTCCACTTGTTGGTGTTATCTTTACTCGAAATTGCTCCACAGAATCCCTCTACAAGGTCTCACGGTTTCTACTTGTGTGGAGAATTATTAGACTATTACACTTATCTCACAACTTCTACTAACGATAGAATAATCAATAAATTAATTCAGTATGCGTCCTAAATAATCTAACAATCAGTTATAAACATTAAATATAATGATTATGTTTTAGTGTGAAAATAAATGTACTGGAAAATGGTATTTTTATGTAGTTTCGAGAGATCAAACTCGAACAGGACGAGCATAAACCAAGAAATGTTCGTTGACGTCCTGCTTCTATCACAAAAGGTGGATAAGATTGGGTAGGTATTAGGGGATGGAAACAAAGAAGGTTGAGAAACATCAGTGTAATGAGTAATTGCAGTGTGTAGAGAAGAATGAATTATCTCTGGGATGAATCGCTAATTCTGTATATGTCGTCTCTTAGTTCTCCCTTGATCTTGTTTCGAATAGATGAAACCATCTAATTATATTTCTGAGGAGACACATTGATTTCTGGTAAGTGGTGGAAGTTACAAAAGGAGTGGAGGAGTGACGATTGTAGTGGAGTCATATTCGAAAAATAGGGAAGACTTATATGACCACTACTCCTCGTTCTCTCAAATGTCTTGTAACTGTCCCACTACTTGTTACCTTCATGTCGGTGGATGTGTTGCCACAACGCACGATTTCCGTAGACTTCCAGACCAATACCCCAATGAGAATTCCCCCATGAGTGGAGTCGTGAACCACTACTGTTTTGATTAGGTCAAGTCAAGTCAATGACTTGCTAAGTAAGTGAGGCAAGTTGCACAACTCACTGAATTGGTAATTAGACTAATTAGTGTCAAGTCTGGTAAGTTTAGTGGTCATGTATTAACTTAAGAGTAATATGGTTGCTTTAATAGCCAGAAGTCAGCTTAGAAGCGACAAGGCATAATTCTGGAAGTGTTTGAAGCCAATATTACGAGGAGCTTCTTAAGCAAGAAGGCTTATAGAACCATATAAGGCTAGCGTTGGCATTAGGCCAGTACTGAAAAGAATGGCGCATTTCTAAAGGAAGCATCTAGCAAGGATAACGCTAGACCCTTAGCGTAAATGGTAATATGCTAGCTCGTTAGCACAAAAGCTAATGTGCTAGCTTCTTAGGCGCAAAGCTAATGCGCTAGCGTTTTAGGAACTAGGATAATGCGCTAGCTTCTTAGGAGCAAGGCCAATGCGCTAGGGTTTTAGACGCAAGGCCAATGCGCTAGCTTCTTAGGAGCAAGGTCAATGCGCTAGCGTTTTAGACGCATGGGCAATGCGCTAGCTTCTTAGGCGCATATACTGATGTGCTAGCGTTTTTGACGCATGCACTGCTAGCAAGGAATCTAGCATTTTAGCCGCGAAGGCTAATGCATCCCTGGGGACGCTTGCTAGCCAAAAAACTAGCATTTTATCCACAAAGGCTAATGCATCCCTGGGACGCTGCTTTGGTAGGTCTAGCGCTATCCTGGTGCTAGCGCAGGAAAAGGCTAGGGTTAGCCTAGTTCATAGGCACAATGTGTCTTTGGAGGCATTGCTCTTTGTTTGTGGCGTGTCCAAGAGGAACGACGCATAATTTGTGGCTTGCCTTTGAGAAAAGTTCTAAAGTGGCATATTTTAAGATCAGAATAGCAATTTGTGATGTGTTCTTTGCGATCAAAGTATTAAGCTAAAATGTATATTTGGGGATTAAGCATTGGATATTCCCATATTTGATAGATGTTATTGGAACATCGATGAGCATTCAAGTCGAGTTCAAGGAATTCAGCAATGAAATTTGTGCAACCTGAGACTGAATATTGTGGATATTAGAGAGGTTACAAGATCATTTTAGAATGCATGTAGTTGTTTAGAGAAACTGTACTCTTAATTCGCTTGCGGAATATATAAGTAGAGATACAATATTTTATGTTTTACTATTAAGCAAAGAATATGCGCATATACTTCTATGTTTATGTTGTTAGACAGAGGGAAATTTTACAATTATAGCCCTTGTCAAAAACTCACCATCTAAAGATTGAAACTCCAAATAAACTTGTATAACTAATAAAGTCTCACGCTTAGAACACTGAATTCATCATTAATCAATAGAAAATTAGCTACTCATAATACAAGAAAAAAGAAGAGATCATGGTTTCCCCTAAAGGGGTAAACCATAGGTTTTGGAATGCAGAATATGTAATATGAGTACATGATAGGATCTCTTGTTTAAGCCATAGGTGTATTCTTCTATCACCTCCAATACTTGGCTCTAAAGTATCCTTTTTTTCTAAGGTCTGGAAACCCATTGGGAGCAAGTTTTTCCTCAATTTAGAAGTCCCAAAGAAACACCAAAATACGTCCAAAAAATCTCTTCACGTCCAAGGAAAACCCAAAACGCATTCCTTCTTTCTCTTTCCGCGCAAGCCCAAAACCGACCCAACAGAAACCAAATCCAAGTTGGTTTCACCGTTTTTCTCATAACTTCTCCATACGACCTTGGAATGGCCTCATTATTTTTGCATTGGCTTCCTCTTTAAATTCTCTTTAGTATAGAGTAAAGAAATCCTGGATTTGAATGATGATAAGTGCATTATTTACATTAGTTGGGTACTCTAATTAATTACTTTCTTGTTAGTTTTTATATCATTATGCTTTGATTTTGTTTGTTTATGAGTTTCTTAGGAGTTTTGAAGTGGATTCAACCGAAGAAGAAGAAAGATGTTCATTACGGCATGAAATGGACAAGGAAGTCAAGGGAAGAACGGCCAAATACCAATTTCAAATCGCTCAAATCCAGACTTTCTTATCATCATCTTGAAGAGAATTGAAATATGAAGACAAAGGAAAAAGAATGAGGTTATTCCGACATCAGACGAAGAAGTTATGAGCAAAACAATATAATATTAAAGATTTAGTTCACAGACCGTAGAGATTTGCAAACTGTACTGTTATGAATTTGTAAAGTAAAAGGGGTAAATTTTCAAACCCGGGTTGCAAACCCTGCTCAACTGTTTTTCAAGAACCGAAACTGGGATATTTAGGACGCATTTGGACTTCTAAAACAAGGAAAACACGGTCCATGAAGGATTCTAAACCCTAGAAAGAGAGGATACTTGACGCCCAAGCATTGAAGGCTATAAAAGAATACAACTAAGGCTCATATATATATATATTGACGTAATATCTTATCTTCTACCTCTCATATCACATCTTCTACATCAAAAACTTAGGGTTTTCCCATTAGGGGAAAACCATTCTTCTTCTTTGTATATTTTCCATGGGTTTTAGTTAATCCATGAGTAGGTAACTTAGTTCTATTGGTTGGGGATGTAGTTGGATGTCCTATACATGTAAATCAATCTGGATGATTATTATTGATATTCAAGTTCTTCTTTTTATCGTTCATAATCTACTTTTAATATCGCCATGTATGATTGGAGGTGTGTTTGTTGAGGATGCATACTAAGTGAACACATATTCATATCTAAATCTAAACTAGGGTTTGGAGATACTGAATAGTCAATAGACCCGGTTGCAAGTAGCATAGTGTGATTACCGATTGTATTCAAAACCTTTGTGTGATTGCATGTAGAAGTTTGACCAATGTTAAATAGAATACTCGCAATACTTCTATTGCATTGATTATCCTAATTCAAAGAACCTAACTGTAAGACCCGCAATTTTTGCATGGCGATTGCTCAAGGATACGTCATGGCCTGGGTTGAAGCTTCATCCTAAGGTTATAAAGCTTACCCAGATGTGCATTAGGGTGTGGATGCCTTGACCTCGAATTATAGTGTTAAGGCACTACTATGCCGTGATGCATGATCCAATGCATCACTAAGACGAAGTTGCATAAGTTAGAGCATCATAGTGCAAATGCACTATTATGCCGTAATGCATGACCCAATGCATCACCGAGCCGAAGTTACGTAAGTGAGAGCATCGTAGTGCTAAGGCACTACTATGCCGTGATACATGATCCAATGCATCACCAAGCCGAAGTTGCATAAGTTGGAGCATCATAGTGCTAAGGCACTATTATGCCGTGATGCATGATTCATGCATCACCGAGCCAATGTCGCTATTCGATAAATGCATCATAGTGTTAAGGCACTATTATGCCGTGATGCATTATCGAGAATGCATCATCGAGCCAAGAATGCTCGGCTTTGGCAACAAATCTTCATTTTCGGCCTTGCAGTCGATGGATGGCCCTTACCTTTCAAATATTTATTTGCGGAAATGCAAATAAAACATATATAGGGAGGGAGATTTGCTTGAATGTGCATGAGAGGTAATGCACATATAAATGTGATGTAGCTTATACGATGGAGCATACTTGATGATCATCAACATGTTTAACTGTAGCTTACCCGAGAATGCTTCGCTTGGCTTTGGAAAGAAATCTTCATTTGCGGCCTTGCATTCGATGGATGACCCCTACCTTTCTAATATTTGTTTGTAGAAATGCAAATACAACATATATAAGGAGGGAGCTTTGTTGGAATGTGCATGAGCGGTAATGCACATGTAGATATGTGAAGTAGCTTATACGTTGGAGCATACTTGATGCATAAGCATTAATATGCTTGTAGCTTAACTGATGAAGCTTGAATGTGCATGAGGGGTAATGCAATGTAGATATGCGAAGTAGCCTATACGTTGGAGCATACTTGATGCATAAAATATGCTTGTAGTTTAACCGATGAAGCTTGAATATGCATGAGGAGTAATGCACATGTAGATATGCGAAGTAACCTATACGTTGGAGCATACTTGATGCATAAACATCAATATGCTGGTAGCTTAGCCGTTGAAGCTTGAATTATGCAAAAGCATCTTTCGATCGTGTTACTTACTTGATAATGCAAATTTGCATAATAAATAGCAATAGTTATGCATAAGCTAGTGCATACCTTGCGAAAGCCCTTTGGCCTACACAGACTAGGCTTTGTTTGGCCTTTGGCCTTGCGATGAAGTTGGAATCGAAGTTGGCTTTGCCTTAATAGGCTTAAGTTGCTTGTCCCTTTCGAATTTACCCTTTGATGAACTACGGTCCTGCTTGATCCCTTCAAGGTACGGGTTGGGTACGTAGGCATCTGAAATGCAATGCATTAAGGTGCAGCACCTTGTCGCTCATATCATCTAATTTGGGAGATGATTGCGACATTATGGTAACTCATATCATCTAGCTCAGCAATGCTAAGCAAGAGATGATTGTTGCCACATTTGATGAGGTAGTTGCAATTCCATTCGATGGATTGTTCATACTTCCTTGGAACCATCGCGGCATGGAACGGCATGTGCCTGGATGTTGCACTCTTGGAAAGAACAAGATAAGTGAAGGCTACAGCGCATGGTCGAAGCAAAATTGATGAACGAAAGCTTAGGCATGAAATAGCCTAGGTGTTGGACCAAGGCATGAGTTAGGCCTGGACAGTAAAGCGAAATTATGTGACGCTTTCCAAAGGCATCCCCATTAGCTTGTATAGCCTTCAACCCTTGGTATAATGAGGGTAAGTTGGAATGGTATGCTAGTCAAAGGCATTCACCATGGGCAATAATGGCCTTGCACCCTTTGTAGGTCAAGGGTGTTTTGGAACGATATGGAGACTACGGTTTGAGTATCATGATTGCAAAACATGTTTGGAAAGGCAAATATGCCTGGAACGGTATAAACGTAGCTTGAATGATGTGTGAATTACGTTTCGAGTATAATGCTTACAAGGTAGGCTTGGAAAGCAAAAATTTATGACATAAGGAATTTACCGGAGTATGCTCTCGATGGGGTGCTCTAGGGATATTGGTATGAAGAGAAAGTGGATGTTGATTTTAATCGATTGTGGAGCATGATTGGCGAGGGAAGATAAAACCCCTAATCAATATTTTCCCACCTTAATCTCAACCTTTATTTACTTTGTTTTAATTAGTATAATTTAGATTAGTAATTCTACAACCCTCTTGGTTACATAAGAAGTTGAAAACAAATAACAATTCACAGTTCCTCATGGGAACGATCCTTACTACCGCTATATCACTTATTAGTATTAGTGGGAAATATCTTAATTAATTTATGCGCAAACGACACGCATCAAACGAGTTCCACTTGGTATTTTTTCCTTCTTCCTTTGAAGTACTTCACTTCCTTGCTCATTCTAACACTTGGTAGCTCATTTTTGGATGATTCACCTAATAAAAGGCATAAACTAGAAAACAAGCATAATATAAAGTTATATGCAAGAATTATAGCAAATATAAACATGTATTTGATAATAAAAATATCTAATCTATGCATTTATCAGACATCCGTATCGAACGATTCTAGTTTTGGTAGAAATTATAAGTTTACAATTGGTCGATATGGATATATGTATCAAACGATTCTGGGGAAAACATTCCAAAAGTTTGTCAGGGTTATGAAATCGATGAATATATACATTCATATCAAACGATTCTGGGACCTTGTTGATGGTGAGTTTTTGAGAAGGAAAAAAATTATAATACTTCTCTTGAAATGTTGGTTTTTCTCCTAGCTGCAGAAGCATGAAATAAATATACGTTAATTTCTGACGAGCATCAGAATTATGAACATTACTGCTATCTTACATTCCGCAAGAAAATTGAGAATGCATATTCATCTTATGGCTAAACTAGCCCTGTAGCTCTTTGGCATATATATGCACTAGAGGAATTTCAGAGCTTTATTCAACGAAAACCTCGTTATTTCATGAGCACCCGTAAAAATACTTGTATAAAACAGAATATATAGATTATACAAAAATTACGAACATTCAGAATAAAGGATACACCATATCTGAATAGTAATGCTAATTAGATGAGTACCATCTAATTGCAGAGTCGAATCAAGCATAATTTCAAGATTGCAAACTTCCACGGCTGAATCTCTTGAAGGTGTTATGTATGCACTATACAAAAGTTAGGCATAAATGCCAACAATCAAATCTCACAAGACTGAGAAACCCTAAATAATCCATAGTCATGGTCATGGTATTAGTCAATGTCAATAATAGCATATAGGCAATAGCCCTGGAAATAACAAGTACATGCTTTAGTAATCCCTAGCATCACTTCTAACACAGACGTGCTAAAATAATAAAGGATACAAAAGCAATAAAGTCAGCCAAAACAATAAAGTCTACTAAAGCCACAGAGCTACCAAGGACACAAAGCTAACAAAGCCACGAAGCAACAAATATTGGCTGAAGCGCTAAAGGAGGAGAGGGTCGCGGCTGGCAGCAGCGCTGCTGCCACGCCCTCCACACTCCTTTACCACACCTCTAACGCTCCATGATGTTTCGCGCCCATGCTCTGTGCTCCACTGCTGGGTCCCACGCTTCATTGTTGTCGTGTCATGCCTTGCTGCTGCCGCACATATTTGCAGCGGCAACGACATTTCTTCGCTCAAGCTAGCACCATTATTCGCTCAAGCTAGCACCAGTACTTAAGTCATTACTACGACAAATTTAGCATAAAATCTAATAGAAGCATTATTCTACAACAAGGCTTATGGCTTTGAAGCCATGACCCCACCAACTCTTACGAGACATCAAATCATATTACATGGGGGGATAAAACATGGGGTTTGGTATGGAGGTTACACCAACATGGGCGTAGCAATACTCCATGACAAGGAAGTTATAAAGTAAGTGGTAAGTTGGAGTGGTTGAAGAGATAATAGAGTAGTAGTCTAGAAGTTTCCAGAAACTTCCTAAGACAAACTGGAAGGTTATTCCCACAACCTCCACGTTTCCATCTCCCCACGACTTCCACTATTTTACAAGGAAATTATGTAGTACCAAAACATTATAAGTAGGTTGCTTAGCCAATTTCAAAACATAAGTAACAGATGGAGAAGAGATAGAAAATCATCCCCAAGCTCTGCTATTTTTTTCCACCACAACACACAATTCCTTCAACTTTCTTTGCTTCCCTCCACACTCCTTTATCACACCCCTAACGCTCCATGATGTTTCGCGGCCATGCTCTGTGCTCCACTGTTGGGTCCCACGCTTCATTGATGTCGTGCCATGCCTTGATGCTGCCACACATATTTGCAGTGGCAACGACATTTCTTTGCTCAAGTTAGCACCATTATTCGCTCAAGCTAGTACCAGTATTTAAATCATTACTACGACAAATTTGGCATAAAATCTACTAGAAGCATTATTCTACAACAGGGCTTATGTCTTTGAAGCCATGACCCCACCAACTCTTACGAGACATCAAATCATATTACATGGGGGGATAAAACATGGGGTTTGGTCTGTAGGTTAGAACAACATGGGCGTAGCAATACTCCATGACAAGGAAGTTATAGAGTAAGTGGTAAGTTGGAGTGGTTGAAGAGATAATGAAGTAGTAGTCTAGAAGTTTCCAGAAACTTCCTAAGACAAACTGGACGGTTATTCCCACAACCTACACTTCTCCATCTCCCAACGACTTCCATTACTTTACAAGGAAATTGTGTGGTACCAAAACATTATAAGTAGGTTGCTTAGACAATTTTAAAACACAAGTAACAGACGAAGAAGACATATAAATTATTCTCACAAACTCTGTTATTATATACTCTATATACCATTCAACACACACAAAATTCCTTCAACTTTCTTTGCTTCCCTCCCCTAAGATCAACCCATATCCTCTCTTTGTAACCGAAGCAAAAAAAAGACAAGCATTCTTCTTGTTAGATTCGTTTTGTACGATTTTGATCCTCGAACCTAAAAAGTACTTCAATAGTACATTGTTTTTCCTTGGAGTAATTTTTTAGGTACAAACAGCTATAAACAAAATCTTTAATTGAAAGTTAGACATACTATAAACATCATCTGTAATTCAAAGCTACACATGCTCACAAGTAAATGAAAAAAAAAAACAAAGAAAAAAAAATCACGCTACTAACCTGATCCAGAAGAGCAGATGCAGGCATCTTCTTGTGAACCCTAATCCATCTATTGAATGATTCAACAAGAGAATTATCTGTGCGTCCATACCAACATCCTTTGAAATAGGAATTGGCATACTTATCAGGAGGGATATAATTTATGTTGTCAGCAACCCACTCACAGTGCAAATCCATAATTTTTTTATCGCCTCGACATGTTTTTCAGGAGAAAGGGCATATGTCGCTTTTTGGAAAAAATCAAGAAAAAGAGTGTACCTAACTGTTGATGTTGAATTTTTGACAAGGGAGAAAATTGTAATATTTCCTTTGTTCAGCTGCAGAGGCATAAAATAAATGTATATCTGCAAACGTTATGTCTCGGGATCATAATTATGAATATTTATTTTTGTCTTACATTCCGCAAGAGAATTGAGAATGCGTTTTCAGCTCATGGCTATATTATCCTTATAGTTCTTCTATATAAGTATGCGCCTCAAAATTTCAGGGCTTTACCCATCTAAACCCTCGTTATTTCATGTGCGTCCATACAAACACTACATTAATCAGAACACACTGATTATATAAAATCGCGAGCATTCAGAATGGATGTTATGCATTTCTGAATAGAAAATGCTAATTAGATGCAAACCATGTAAATGCAGAGTCGTATCGAACATCATCTCAAGTCGTAAATTTCCACGGCTGAATTCCTTGAATATGTTCTGTATGCGCTGCATAAAAGCTTAGAATAATGCCAGCATTAAATCTCATGCGACTGAGAAGTCCTATCAGGCCTTAGCCATACCCCTAATGCACTAGCACATACATTAATGCCAGCAATAACGCAAAGCTAGCGCTAGCACCAGCGCTAACACTAGTGCCATTCTCTCTTACCTGCTGCGCCAATACTCCGTAGCACCATCCTTGTCTGCTCGTGTCAGCATCATCCTTCCTTGCTAGCACCATCACCTAAGCCACAACACTAGCATGTGCTAGCAACACCTTAATTACACCTATAAGACTCTATTGTCACTAGCACAATTTGCATGTTGCAAACATGCTACAAATACGCCATTTGCTATATTATGCCAAACTTTTTCACCCATATTTTGAGTTGTACGAAAAAACTAATCGTTGGGTCTTCCTCTATATAAGAAGAATCTCTTTTACAAACCCAATTTGCACCTTTAAGGATTCCCACTCCATCCACTAATCAAATAGATATGGGAAAATGGTATGAGAACCAAAACAAGATATCGAGCTTTTGAAGTAATTCATTCTCGTCTTTAACGAACGTCCGGAAGAAATTTATTCAATGTTTTAGGAAGAGAGTTAAAGAATTCTTTTATTAGCGCACTAGGAATCCTAAACACCGCAAATGGAGGGACTTAGCGTTTAGATACGAAAACATCAAATAGGAAATGCGAGAGTTCCGTAAAATTAAAAAATGGTTGCCGACCATCATCCCCAAGATTCTCGTAGCGACAAAGTGAGTAATTCGGTATGTTTATCCATATCTCTTCGTTTGATGTTTGCATACTGACGTGTAATTGATTTAATTTCATATCAAACGATTTCGTAGACTATGGAGAATAAGAAACGTATAAATAATGTTTATGCACGCAAGGGAATATATCGTGTTAAACAAACGTGCTCGGAGGCTTATTAAAGATGTATTAATGTGCGAGCTTTAAGAATACACGTACAAAATTATATAATGCGCCAATTTCATAAACTATGAATGAAATTTTTCTTTATGAAAGTGTAGCACAATTGGTTCATAAGAACATCCACATAGAATGATTGTTACAATCGACGTTAAACTATATAGACATTCGTATATCAAGCCTGGAAAATAGTCAAGTTTGGATGGAAAAACGTATATTTAGATTACGAAAGTCAGCTTCATCGAGTTTAGAGTTTAGATCTATCATCTTCATTAGTTGTAAACATTGAAGATGAAGAATTATAATTAGAAGATCCAAGATGATGAACTAAAAAATAACCCAATCACTGCAATATGCTTAAAGAGATATTGGAACTTAATTGTTAGACTTACAATAAATAGAACCCGATTGATCATATAATCATAGAAATATAAGGATTAGGTTTTCCACGTAAGATATTGTTGATAGTGGATTTTTCACAAGGGAGAAAATTGTAATATTGTCTTTATTCAGCTGCAGAAGCATGAAATAAACATGTATAAATTCCTGACCCGACATCAGAATTATGAGTACATACTCCTATCCTACATTCCGCAAGAAAATCGAGAAGGGATATTCAGCTCCTGGCTAAATTAGCCTTATAAATCTTTTGCATATATATGCACCATAGAAATTTCAGTGTTGTACTCAACTAAATCCTCGTTATTTCATATGCATCCATGCAAGCTATTTGTATAAAACAAAATGTACTGATTATACAAAATTACGAACATTCAGAATACAGGTTATGCCATATCTTAATAAAAACGCTAATTAGATGCATACCATCTAATTGCAGAAAGCATAATTTTAAGTTGCAAACTTCCGTGGTTGAATCTCTAGATATGTTTTGTATGCACTGCATAAAAGTTAAGCATAAAATGTTAACAATTAAATCTCACAAGACTGAGAAATCCTAAGAAGGCCATAGTTATGGTCACGACATTAGAAAATGCCAATGTTAATGGCATATAGGCAGTAGCCCTGGCACCAGCAAGTACTAGCCCTAGCAAGCTCTAGCCATGCTCCCAGCACAAACGCGTAAAACTAACAAGGAAACAAAGGAAACAAAGTCAAAAGCAATGTCAAAAGTCACGCAGAAGCGCTAGCAGAGGCGCTAGTGGCAGCACAACATCACTAGCACCAATGCTAACCGCATCGCTAGAACTAGTGCTAGCTCCGCTGCTGTCGTGCCACGTTTCTCTCTCGTGCCAAGCCATGCTCCCTTGTCGTGATACGTTCCCGCGCCGTGCCATGCTCCCTTGCCGCACCAATCCATGCTCTCCTATACGCCAATACCCATGCCAGTGCTACTCCATTGTGCCCGTAGCACACGCATTCGTCGTTGTTGCTAGCATAAATTGCATATTACAAACATGACATAAATACATCATTAGCATAAAATTCATTAGTAGCATTGTATCACGAAAAAACTCATATGCTTTGAGTCCATGACTCCACTAAATCTTATGAGAGATCAAGTCATATTACATGGGGCGATTAAACATGGAGTTTTGGTCTGGAAGTTACAACAACATGGGTGTGGCTACACCCCATGACAAGGAAGTTACAAAGAAGTGGTGATGATTGAAGTGGTTGAGGAGGCAATGGAATAATGGTTTTCCAGAAACTTCCAAGGATAATGGGTGGTTATACTATTACCCCCATAATCCCCATTACTCCATCTCTCCACTACATGCACTACTTTAGAAGGGAAAGTGTGTGTTACCAATCACTATAAATAGGCTACTTAGCCTATTTTAGAAGGACAAAATAATCTTAGCATTCTCATAAGCTATGTTATTATCCTCCCCTACACAAATTTCAATATACACATTTCTTTTAACTTTTTTTGCTTCCCTCCCCTAAAATCAACCCATTTCCTCTCCTTGTGACTGAAGCAGAGAGTAACGACTACTATCTTGGTTTAGGCTTGCCTTGTACGATTTTTATTTTTTAATCTAAAGAAAGTACTTCTCAAGTATATTGTTTTGCCCATAATCAATTTTTAGGTACTAACAATTGGCGACCACAGTGGGAGGTAAATCTCTCGGTCACGAATCCAATTCTTCAACCGTTCTAAAAAAATGGTTGGTCTTAAGTCAGATTCAACTAACACCAGTTCTAACATTTTCCTTGTCAATATCAATGGCGATGCGCACAACCCCTCTCTAGCATTCAATGGCGTCATCAACCCACGTATCACCAACGGTACTACTGAAGTGGTTGAAACCCCAATCATTCTGGCTGAGTTGTTGCAAAGATAAGAGTCTCAAGCAAGAATTCTATCAAGACTGGAAGATGCGGTAAGTGCTCTATTCTGTTCCCTTGTCAATAAGAAGTAGGATGTCATAGCGCTTTCGAACAAGGCCCAGGCTCCACAGAGCCTGGTATAGATTTCTTGATTGGTGACTTTCCACCTCACAATATTGGGAGCTTCACCACTACAGAAAAACCAGTAAACCAGGAAGCCATATTTCTAATTGAAAACTTGTACGATCTTCTCAATTTTTCTAAAGATCAACGTGCCAACACATTTGTTGCTCTCAACTGCATAGCCGTGAAAACACACTTGATGCTGTCTTCGGTGGAAATAGAAACGACCATATTAGAATACCCAACTATAAATAATGTCACCTTCACCGAGGAGGAAATGATGGATGAAGAAGGTCACAATCGAGCTTTGTATGTCACTGCCCATGTCAAGGAAATCAAATTTGAAAGAGCCTTTATCGACACAGGAGCAACTGCCAATATCATTACACTCAGGATGCTCAAACTTGCCCAGGTCCCACAGAATCACATCATACAACACCCCATAGTGATGAAGGATTTCGAAGGTAACCGTGCTAATTCCTATGGCCATTTTCATTTAAATTTACAAGTTGGTCTTATAGTATCCAAGGTGAAATTCCATGTAATTTCGAAAGAACCCGAATACCTTATGATACCTTATTCCCTCCACCTACCATCAATGCGTGAAAGTAATACTGAATGGGAAGATCATAAACATAACAACATCGCTATTACCCTATACTCCAATATATGATGCTGAGTTCTTCAAAACAGAGGATGATGCCGTCAAACCATCCAACAAAGTCTACAGCACGCCGTTGCCATACTGGGAATCGATAACAGACGAACCATTAACCTTTGTCGTAAAAGCCGGATCATCATGATCAGTCTCAAGACCCCCGGATACCACTATGGGACTTCCAGCGTCACAAATCTGCAACCTTCTAAGAGAAGTCATAGTTTCGTGGCTAGTTGCGACGACAATGGAAAAGAGGTCTACCTCTGCAATCGTTGTTAGCAATTAACAGGGGAGGCTACGAGTAGTTTCCCCGCCCACAGATATGCAGCCATAGTGAGGCGCAATACCATGAGGAATTCCAAGATACGCTGCGATAATTTCAAGACAATAAAGATGCTACAGATGACATGCTAGAAACTATCAATCTAGGAATAGAATAAAATCCATGACCAGTTTCAATCAGCTCAACACTGTCACCGGAAGAAAAAGTGGGGCTTGTCAATCTATTCAAAGAATATCAAGGCGTCTTCACTTGGACCTACAAAGAACTGCCAGGGTTAGATTATAAACTGGTTACTCATCATTTACACGTTTCTCCTGACACTAAACCAGTCAAGCAACAACTCAGACAGTTCAAACATGAAGTTGAGGAATAAATCAAGATCGAAATTCAAAAATTGCTAGCAGTAAGCTTCGTCGAACCTATCCAACATCCTACATGGTTGGCTAGCGTTGTCCCATCAAGAAAAAAAATGGACAAATAAGATGTTGTGTGGAATTCAGGAACCTGAACAAATCCTGTCCCAAGGATGAATTTCATCTTCCAAATATCGACATGCCCGTGGATGCTACCAGTAGACATGGTATGTTTTCATTCATGGATGGCTATAGTGGCTACAATCAAATAAAGATGTACGAGTACGATGTTGATAAGGCGGCGTTTTGAACTTCTATTGGGAACTTCTGTTACACAGTGATGCCCTTCGGATTGAAGAATTCTGGCGTTACTTACCAAAGATCCATGAAAACAATCTTTCATGACATGATGCACAAGCAAGTAGAAGATTATGTCGACAATGTAGTAGTGAAATCCAAAACCAGATCATCTTATGCAGACGTTCTGCGCCAAGTCTTCGAGAGATGTCATGAATACCATTTGAAGATGAACCCTCTGAACTGCTCCTTTGGTGTCGCCTCCGGGAAATTTCTGGGATTTTTGGTAACAACATAAGGGATCAATGTGGACCCGTCCAAAACACAGGCTATAACCACCATGCCACCACCACGCATCGTAAGGGAACTCAAAAGCTTTATGGGAAAAGTATCATATATTCGGTGCTTTATCCCTGGACTAGCTCAATTTTTTGCTTCATTTACACCCATTTTGAATAAGGAGGCGAGCTTTGTCTGGTAATCTACATAGCAAAAGGCATTTCATCAAATTCAACAATTGTTGTTATCACCAGCCGTTATAAAATCTACAACTTCGGCAAAACCATTACTTCTTTACACGTCCTTCAGTGAAGTGGCCATATGATCCCTATTGGCTAAAGAAGACAACATGGGGACTGAATATCCTATATACTATCTCAGTCGTACATTAAGGGATGCAGAGTTGAGATACCCCAAAGCTGAAAGAGCATGTCTATCCTTGGTACATGTCGTTCAGAAGTTTCAACAGTATCTACTAGCGAATAGAGTAGTGTTGATGGCCAAGGATGACCCTATAAATTTTTTATTACCAACCTGCTCTCATAGGACGAATGGAAAAATGGTTAATACAAATGTCAGAGTTTGACATATCATGTGTATCGTCAAAAACAATAAAGGGACAAGCGGTCGCAGATCTGCTTGCTGCTTTTCCAGGAGAAGACGATACTATAACACACGAAGATGTACCTGGAGAATTCCCAGACATCTCACTCTTCGAAGGAGAAGCCTGGATATTACACTTTGATGGCTCTGCTACCCCTAGCAACAATACTGGAGGAGCCAGTGTTGTGCTAGTTTCGCCAACTGGTGAAGTATTCTTACATTCATTCAAGTTGGACTACAAATGCACCAATAACCCTGCCGAGTATGAAGCCTTCCTACTAGGACTGTCGCTAGCGAAGCAAGATGGATCCGCACATCTCGAAATAGGAGGAGACTTGAAGTTATAAGTGAATTTGATGAATGGTGTATATTGTGTCAAGGAAGCAACCCTAGCCCCGTATAAGGATGAGGAACAAAAGCTCTTAACTCACTTTTCCGAGGCGACGATCATACATACGGGGTGCACCAATAAAAGACATGTTGATTGCTTGGCAAAACTGGCCTCGAAACTCCAAATCGAAAACTCGGAAGATATTCTCACCGTACAAAGACGTATCGTTCCCTCAACCTACATAGACAAGCCTGATGAAGAACAAACCAACGACTGGAGGACGCCTATCATCCAAGCTCAGAAACTCGCATAGCCAGGGGAAGGTCAATCTTAAAGATTTAAAGCATTTTTTCTTATTACATGGAATATTGTATCATAGAAATTCAGACGAATCTCTGTCAACATGTCTGGGAGACAATGAGGCACAAGGGCGACTTAGTCATGTACAACGTGAGATGTGCGGCCAGACATTAGTAATAACCTTATATAGATGTCTCCAACGTCTCGGGTATTACTATCCCACCATGGAGGTTCAATCACGATTGTTGCAAGGATCTTGCCCTAATTGTCAGATCCCGCTACAACAGTCAGAAGTAATGACTATAGACGATGCTGGAGACGGGCGGGAACCTATATCAAATACCTTCAAGATAATATTCTACCTCAAAAAAAGCGGGAAGCGGCACGCTTGATCCGAAAATCCAAAAGATTTGTCTTTCACGAAGGAATACTCTACCGAAAGAGCTTTGGTGGAGATTTGTTGCTATGTCTGGCAGAAGAATACATCCAGATTATCCTGAAAGAAGCGCATGAAGGAGAACACCAATAAAAGAGAAAACTATTTCTCCAATTCCATGAAAAATATTACTAGCCGACCATGGAGGACGATACAACTTCATTTGTTCAGAAATATCACCATGCCAAATCCACGAGAACCTCATCCGCACACCTTGCCTTCCTCTTCACTCAATAAACATCCCTTGGCCATTCTATAGCTGGAGACTGGATCTCATTGGTAAAATAAATCCATCCTCTTCAAAGCAACACGAGTACATACTTACTGCAACAGAATACTCCACCAAATGGGTCGAAGTTGTACCCCTCAGAAGCACGACTGGAGCAACAATATCGCCATTCATCAAATAACACATCATATGCAGATTCGGGGTACCAACGCACATCGTAACAGACAATGGTACTCCATTTGAAAATAAATATGTACGAAAAGTACTCAAAGTTTATGGCATCAAGCAGGTATTCTCTATGACATAGTAGCCTCAAGGAAATGGGCAAGCTGAAAGTACCAACAAAAATCTCATCAGAATTTTAAGCTGCACTATTTATGATCATCCAAGAACATGGCATGAACAATTTCCTATGGCTTTATGGGCATATAGAATTTCTCCAAAGAGTTCTACATGGACCTCACCATATTCTCTCGTGTATGGAACCGATGCAATTCTTCCTACAGAAATTAAAATCCCGTCATCCAGAATCGCGACAGCAAGTGGGGTTTATTGGGTCGAGGCCGAAATTTCCGATTCTCGGAAAAAAATTTAGATGTACTTGAATCCAAACGAGCCAAAGTGGAGAAATATACGGAGACTTATCGATAAAGGATCACCAGGGCATATGAAAAGGCAGTATAGCCACAGGTGTCAGGTAGGGGATATGGTACTTAGAACATCTAAGCATATTTGACAAGATATGTCTGCTCCAAAATTTTCTCCAAAGTGGGAAGAACCTTATGCCATCTCCAAGTCCATGTCGTGCGGGTGTTACAAACTAGTTAATATGAATGGAGAAGTTGTAGGTACAGTCATTAATGGTAAATGGCTCAAGGCATATTATGCCTAAAACACTTTTATTATTTCTCTCACAAGTTCAATATAACTCCAAAACATTTGAACATTCAATTTCAAAACCCACTACATTCATCTGAAACATCCTTTGATCAGAAATATTCAAAACCCCAAAAAAAAATTAAAATAAATAAATAACATGAATGTTTCGTTACCTATCATGTAGCCTAAAACAGATCTCTGAGTAGAGGATAATTGCGATGATGCAATTTTCTAAACCTCTCATCCACTTCTCTGCACGAGCCTAAAGATCTAGAGCTATTTCTTCAATTTTGGATGATTCTTCCTTCAAGGCCTTCCATCTAACACTCTTCAAATGATGACAAACTAGTTTATGTTGAAATGGAGGCCCTCACAAGTACTCAACATCTCATCTCATTCCTGGATTTCGAGTCTGTAACCGTATACGGAAGCGCGTCATCCATCTCATAAATAACAATGATGAGTTCTGCGATGGCTGTTACGAGAATGTGAGTATAAATCTTCACCATATCTGTTGTAGCAATATACAGTACTTTTCCCATATTTTCGTGTAGAGGTCCACATGACGTTTTAGCACAACAAATCCTCTCACTACTTCATGCTTCCGAGATAAGGACTCCAATTCCAACTCAAAGGGGAGCCCGACGTTGGAATAATCATGAGTGGGAAGATTCAAGTCAGCATTCGTAAGAGAAGTCATGATGTTAGAAAAAATCTTGAAGCCAGCTTCAACATTCGTTCTGCTATTCACTGGTACGAATTCCCCATTTTTCTCAATCCCAACATGTCCAATTTTCATTTCCTGCTACAAGCAACAATACGTTAAAAAAATATAGGCGATTTCAAAAAGAAAAAACAAAGGAAGAAAGTAGCTTACCATTGCCTTAAAACTCCTAGTTTTCATATGTCTCTGTGGTACCTTGTTAACCCGAGAAACCTAGAAAGATAACAACAAACAAATCATCTTCAAACCTTTATCATAATGATCATACATATGTGAGAAGCTTGAGAGTAGAGGGAAACTTACCGGAATGGCAATCCAAGCAGTACGCTTGACACAATAGCTACCTTGGTTTGAGCTACCATTGTTGTCATACATGTTGCAGTGACGAAGTGATGTTATCCCGGGCTATCCTGAGTTCTGGGGAAGAATGAAAGTGAAAGTGGTTAGGGTCATCCGCTTGTTTAAATAAACAAAGGTGGGAAACCCTAAAATTCAAATATGTAGAATTTTCTGAAGATTACTTTGAGGAAAAAGGATCTCAGGATAACTGTTGACCAATACTCTGAGACCGACCGTTATGAAGAGAGGAATGACAAGCCTCACCATATGTCCAGACAAGCCAGTGTTTCCAGCGCTGACACTACTAGCGCCATCACCAACACCGATATTTCCGACGCTATCTCCAGTTCCCACGGAATCTTCAGCTTGCACAGGTGAAACTCGTTCACGTTCCCTGCATGCCAAGAGCTTGTAGTCGTGTCTCTTGCTTGAACAAACGATCATGCTTGTTACGTACAATACAACATGTAGCTGCTTCTAAGGAGCATTAGTGCCACATGTCCTAGTAGTGAAAAAATACCATTTAGTGCTTAACACGAAACATTATTGTTCCGCACTAAGCAGGGGACTTAATGTTGATGGTGGATTTTTGAAAAGGGAGAAAATTATAATATTACCTTTGTTCATCTGCAGAAGCATGAAATAAACATGTATATATTCCTGACCTGGCATCAGAATTATGAATACATACTCTTATCCTACAATCTACAAGAAAATTGGGAAGGGATATTCAGCTGCTGGCTAAATTATCCTTGTAACTCTTTTGCATATATATGCACTATAGAAATTTCAGATTTGTACTCAACTAAATCCTCGTTATTTCATATGCATCCGTACAAGCTATTTGTATAAAACATAATGTACTGATTATACAAAATTACGAACATTCATAATAGAAGCTATGCCATATCTGAATAAAAACGTAAATTAGATGGATACCATCTAATTGCAGAGTCGCATCAAGCATAATTTCAAGTTGCAAACTTTTACGGCTGAATCTCTTGAATATGTTATGTATGTACTGCATAAAAGTTAAGCATAAAATGCAACAATTAAATCTCACAAGACTGAGAAACCCTAAATAAGTCATATTTATGGTCACGGTATTAACAATGCCAATGTTAATGGCATATAGGAAGTATCCCTGGAATCAGCAAGTAATAGCCCTAGCAAGCTCTATCCATGTTCCCAGCACAAACGCGTCAAACTAACAATGAAACAAAAGCAACAAAGTCAAAAAAGCCACGCAGAAGCGCTAGTGCAGCACAACAACACTAGCACCAGTGCTAGCTCCGCTGCTGCGGCGCCACGCTTCCCTCCTGCGCCAAGC
This sequence comes from Papaver californicum, assembly GCA_023531435.1. Taxonomy (NCBI): domain Eukaryota; kingdom Viridiplantae; phylum Streptophyta; class Magnoliopsida; order Ranunculales; family Papaveraceae; genus Papaver; species Papaver californicum. Next base: position 4,120,419 of record JAJJMC010029502.1, read on the forward strand.
CATGCTCCCTTGTCGTGCCACGCTTCCGCGCCAATCCATGCTCCCTTGCCGCTCTAATCTATGCTCTCCTGCTGCTCCAATTCCCGTTCCTGTGCTACTCCATTGTGCCCGTAGTACACGCATTTGCCATTTTTTCTAGCACAAATTGTATATTACAAACATGACATAAATACACCATTAACATAAAATTCATTAGTAGCATTGTCTCACGACAAAACTCACATGCTTATAGTCCATGACTCCACTAGCTCTTACGAGAGATCAAGTTATATTACATGGGGGGGGATTAAACGTGGCGTTTTGGTCTGGCGGTTACAACAACATGGGCGTACCAACACCCCATGACAAGGAAGTTACAAAGAAGTGGTGACGGTTGAAGTGGTTGAGAAGGTAATGGAATAATGGTTTTCCAGAAACTTCCAAGGATAATGGGTGGTTACACCATTACCCCCATAATCCCCATTACTCCATCTTTCAACTACCTTCACTACTTTACAAAAGAAAGTGTGTGTTACCAATCACTATAAATAGGCTACTTAACCTATTTCAGAAGGAAAGAACAAGCTAAGCATTCTCATAAGATATGTTATTCTTCGCCTCTACCCACATTTCCTTCAACTTTATTTGCTTCCCTCCTCTAAGATCAACTCATTTCCTCTCTTTGTGACCGAAGCAGGGCGGAACGGCTACTATCTTGGTTTAGGCTTTCCCTGTACGATTTTGATTTCCGAATCTAAAGAAAGTACTTCTACAGTACATTGTTTTGCCTAGAATCAGATTTTAGGTACTAACAAATATTTGGTGATCAAATTCAAGTAGGCAAAGGTGTTGTTTAAGTGAAGTGTAAGAATAACATACCCAACATTTAGGGTTTGGAATTTTTTTTTTAAATTGACCTAGGTTTTGAAACCATCCTTATTGGTTTTGAAAGCACCTGATTTTGAAAAAAATAAATTATTACACAACTAATTACATAATTGTTGTGTACCAGAGATACTCGGTGTCGTAACCAGTGAAAATTAATTAAGTTTTTTAATTCATAAAATATGGATTAATGTAGGAGTAAGAACAAGCACGTTCTATTATTTTCGATAAATAATTTAACCAACGGTTTTTATTTGTGTTTTAAGCTAAAATAAACCAAAGCCAAAAGTTATACAGCCAAATAGAAAATATCATAAAAAGAAGTTGGTTAAGGAATACACCATCCATCATTACACATGTTATTAAATTAAACATTAATATCATCATTGACTCTTTCATGTTATCAATAACCCTAAAGTATCCGCACTCGGTGTAATATTTCGTTACGCCTCCTAGTATAAACAAATATTATAATAACTTATATATATAAATTATTTTCCACCTAAATTAACTAGTATTATTTCTAATAGATTATATTTGAGGAAATCATTAAAATTTGAGAAGAGTTATTTGATAGACACATTTTTGTGTCTAAATTACGCTCGATCATCTACTTTGATAGTGTTCGATTTTGTTCTTATTATTGTTTTTTTTGTCTTTGTAGATATTTTTGGTTCAAAAGTGATAAAGGCACCCACTCTTTGGTTCAGAGCACCCAGTCCAACATTTCAAACTTCAAATTTGGGCGGAAAAAAATTCTTCCCATATCAACAGCGTACGAGTTTTGGAAACTCTTCCGGTTATGGAAATCTTCTCAAATTTATTAGGAAACCGAGTTTGTTTGGGCAACAAGAAGAAAGAAAAAAAAGATATAAGTATTCTTCTCATAATAGAATCGATAAAGAGAGAAACAAACGAAATCAGGAAGGAAGAAAATCTCTTTTGGAATGTTTTTCATCGGTGAATCCACCGAGAATTAAATGGAAGATTGAAGAGATTTAGGGTGTGGTAGTATAAATAGAAAAGATTAGAGAATATTTGGGGAGTCGGAGAGAAGCCAGGGTGAAGTGGAAAGAATCCAGCGATCGAAAAAGAATATAGGAGAAGAAAATTTTTCTGCTGTTGCAAGGAAGAGGAAGAACACGAAGAACAAACGGCATATCAAAACTGTCTTCATAGTTTGGTTAAAGCCGTTCTTTTTCTACCTCAACAGAAAACCGTACTTTTTTTGTGCTCTTTTAATATCATTTGTAACGCACAGAACTACTCATTGTAACACTTATAAGCGTGTCAAAAGTTCTGTGTGCTATTCTATCACCATTGTAAGCATCACTTGAGTTATAAAATCGATTTTTGAGGGTTTTGTCATTACAATGAGCTAATCACCATCACTGGGGCGACAGAGGAAGCCGTTCTTCCAATAATTAAGTGGTATGTCTATTTTAATTGTATTTTCTGTAAAATTCTTTTATTATTAATTGCTTGGATTGAAATTGAAAGAATGGTTTTTCTCAAGATGTTGTGTTTTCTTTTTATGGGCCATGCATGGTCTTAAACTCTTGATGTCTCATGCTTTCGATTTACAACTATTCTTTTAAAAACCTAACCTTGGCAATGATTTGATTAAAGTGAAAACAAGAATTGTGAGATGTTATCACTGAAATATTGGGTAATGGTGGAATCTTTAGCCCTAGTTTTCTTCCATCTATTTTAAATCAAATCTGTTTAATCTTATTTATTTGTAGTTATTCAAAATTAGGTCTAGAAATCAATCTTCACAAGTCCGAGAATCGAATCCCTTTTTACCACTATATTAAAAATAACATCAATTTTCGGCGCCGCCGATGAGGACTTGTTTTTAGAATTGTTTTTTTAGATTTTATTTTAGGTTAATTAGTTTAGTTAGATTTTTATTTTTACTTTGTTCTATTTTACGTTTCTTTGGGTATTTCTCTTTTTGCTACATGTTTGGATCTTGGATTAAAAGAAAATAAAGCCAAAGACTTTGGTGATTAAAGACTTGAAGTTAAAGTTAAGGACTTGGAGTTAAAAGTTAAAGCTTAAAGAACGGAGAAGAAGACAAAGACTTTTACTTTTAGATTTTATTTCTAGATTTATTTTTAATTATTTCTTAGATTTTTTTTTAGAAAATTATATTAGGAATTTTTATTATTTCAGTAAAAATTTTTTTTGACACTTTTTGGACTTTATTTGGACTTTGGACATTTATTATTTTTAAACCCTACGGAAGGGTAATTTAAATATAAACTGCTACATGGAAGGACGACAATTACGATATTGTCTCGGCCCCTCGGGTTCGCACACTGACTCAGGAGTCGGTTGCCTGAGTCGACTACAACCGATTCATCCCCCGTCTGGTATGGGAGGTAAGACTCGATCAACCCACGAATCCCCTGCAAGTGGGTTTACTGTATTCCTTCGTATGCATTTATGTTGAGGAACTGAAAACGGACTTACTTTTCTAGTAAAGGGTAAGACCTGGCATACAAGATAAGGACTCGGATTTCATCACCGTTTCCTTCTTGCCCGCCATAGGAACAGGTTACCTAACGCGAACCTAATCCTTAAAATTTGACTAGAAAGAAGACTGATAGGGTATCGAGCTTATTGGAAAATCATTCAAAAGGATTGTATTGGTTACTTTGTTAGCTTAACTTGAAGTTCGGAAGATTTATTTTAAAGTTGATAGTGCCGCCTTGTAACCCGAGGAAACGTTGCCAAAGAGGCAGGGTTATCAAAGCTCATTAGAGATTATCCTGCTTTTAATCGACTTAATCTAATTCAGATCGTTCTGAGGGATTCGCTAAAACTGTAACTAGTTGCCTTTTGGAAGAATAGAAGTTGGTCTAGAAACAATCTAAGTGGAGCCATCATGCTTTTTTTTTTGCTAGAATCGATAGGTTTGATTTGGTTTAGTCGACCTTGCTTTGTGTTTGTTTAGAATTCCCTTCCGATTAGGAGTTTTTGCATGCCCAGTGAGCGTGCCTGGAGAAGAGATTCTATTAGTCGTTTGATCAGTGACGAGAATAGAAACTTTGTCTCTAAAAGTGAGAACTTAGGAAACCCTTCTTTTGAGAGCCCTATTTTTGGAAACTTTAGTTTTGAGAATTTGTCTCTTAGTGAGGAAGTTATTCCTTATTTTCTGGTTGTGCCAGAAATGACAACCTTGAAAGCTTTGTTGAATCCTACTAGGATTGCTCGTCCATCATGTATCAAGTTGGCTGAAACTCAAGCAAACTATGAGTTGAAACCTGGGACCATACAGATGCTCCCACTCTTCTTAGGGAAAGAAAATAAAAACCCTTACTTTCACATTAGGGATTTTGAAGAAATATGTAGTACCCTAAAAATTCACAACATGTCTGATGAAGCTTTGAAACTTAGGTTATTTCCTTTTTCCATGAGAGACAAAGCCAAATATTGGTTATATAGTTTGCTATCTAAATCCATCGAAACATATGAACAACTTAGAGCTGCCTTTTTAGCTAAATTTTTCCCTAGTCACAAGATATCAAGACTTAGGAAAGATATTTCCACATTTGGGCAACAAGAAGGAGAATCTTTGTATAACTATGTGGAAAGGTTCAACGAATTAATAACACAATGTTCCCAACACGGTTTAGAAGATCAAAGACTGGTCCAGATCCTTTATGAAGAACTAGATTATCCAACAATGATCATAGTTGAGTCATTGTGTACATGAAGTTTTGATAATAAAGATGTTACTGAGGCGATGTAATTTTTGCATGAAATTGCTGAAAAGACCCATCAATGGGAATGTAGTAAGGAACCCCCGAGAAAAACTCTTCTGAGCAGAGGTAATATCAATAGGGTAGATGAAATTCTTGAATCAGATGCCAAATTTACAATTATAGTAAAAAGGTTAGAAGCCCTTAAAATTAAGTCAATCTAGTCGCGGAATAGAGCCCAAGTCATTTTGGGAAGGACAGACTGTTGAAGAGCAAGCTCATGCTCTTTTTATAACAACACTAGATATGATAACCATCAGAAGTTTGACCCATATTCAGAAACCTATAACCCTGGTTGGAGAAACCATCCAAATTTTTCTTGGTCTAAGGGCCAAAATCAAGGTCAGACTAGTAACCCTCAGGTTCCCCCAGGTTTTGGTTATACTAAGAATTCTTCTGGTACAACACAATTTCAGAATCCGTTAGAAAGACGGTATAAGTTTAGCAGATACGGTCGCCACATTATCTCATAGCACTAAGGAGTTATATCAGAACACTAAAGAGTTCAGCAGTATGTCAATCAACGTTTACGAGAAAATCAAAAGATTGTTCAGGCTAACAGTCAGGCAATTTCCAATTTAGAAAACCAGGTTGTTCAAATCGCTGAGTCTTTGAGAGACAAAGAAAAAGGCAAGTTCCCTAGTCAAACGCAACCCAACCCTATAGGAGTTCATGAGTTATTTTCTGACCATGTGAGTTCAATTAAAACCCTTAGAAGTGGTAGAGTAGTAGACAATAAGGTCACCTTGCTCGATAGTGAACATGCTGTAGTTCACCCTTCTGAGTCTATAGTTGAAGAGACTGATAAAGTCTCTAAAAAGTCCAATGCGGTTCCGGCTGAACCCGATTTTGTGCCCAAAGCCCCATTCCCACAACTTATAATACCAACTAGGAAGTAATCCAACTTTAATGATATACTGAAGGTTTTTAGGCAAGTCACGATCAACCTTCCATTATTAGATGCAATTAGGTAGATTCCTGCTTATTCCAAGTTTCTTAAGGATATTTGTACGCGAAAACGAAAGCTTACTGTACCAAAGAAAGCCTTTTTAGCTGGTCATGTGAGTTCAATTATCCAGAGTAATACAAATCCTAAGTACAAAGACCCAGGTTCCCCAACCATTTCTTGCACAATAGGTAACTACCGTGTTGAGAAAACGTTACTTGACTTAGGAGCCAGTGTGAACTTGCTTTCGTACCATGTGTACCTCCATCTAGGACTTGGTGATTTGAAACCTACTCAGATAACACTGCAATTAGCGGATAGGTCTGTGAAAATTCCTCGTGGTATCATAGAGGATGTTCTTATTGAGGTCGATAAGTTTATTTGTCCAATAGATTTTGTTGTCCTTGATACTCAAAGTTCGTGACCCACAGAATCAGATACCTGTGATATTAGGTCACCCATTTTTAGTTACATCTAATGCGATCATTAACTGTCGAAATGGTATTATGAACTTATCTTTTGGTAATATGACTATTGAGATGAATATTTTCAATATTAGTAACCAACCACCTGAGCTAGATGACACGTGCATCGAAGAGGTGAACATGATAGGAACATTAGTTCAGAAGTCATTACCAAACACTTTGTTAGAAGATACATTAGAGAAATGTCTAGCCCACTTTAGATTTGATGTTGATAATGATAGTTTTATTAATGAGGTGAATACTTTGTTAGATTCTGCACCACCTGATCATAATTTAGAAGAAGCAATTGACCATTTTCGAGAATCTGACGATCTAGAAATTAGGGAAATTGTGATTAGTCTATCTAGAGACACTAAAACTTTAAGTTTGGGGGTGACTACCATTCTCCATGTGCTTTACCTTTATCTCTTAGAAATGTCCCTAACTTGGGACTTGACATATGCACCTCTACCATTTTACAAGATCATCTTCGAGCTAGATTCCCAGATCCTCTTAATTTTCAGAAAGAAGTTCAGTTGCCAGAAACCCATCCTCTGGTCGATGTGGTTTACCTAGGCGGTAATACCAAGATTGACTTTGTTTTCCCACCAAAATATTTCCTTCCATATGTGGGAACGTTAGAATTTCAAATGTGTCAGTTATTAAGTTTTGAAACTAAACCTAATTACTTTAGGAAATTAGAATCGACACATCTGTTTAAGAATGACCACCTTCATTGTAGTCTATTGTGTGAGTCAAATCTGATTGACTTTGAGGATCCAAAATTATTCAGGTATTATTATATGCTCCTAAGTTCTTAGTTGAGTTATTCCAGACTTTACAACCTGGTAGATTCTTCCTACGAGGAAATCAAGCCTATGAAAATATTTTATCTAGACCCTTCTATGGAACCTGAACCACAGCTAGAAGTAGTTGTCTTAAACAGAAAACTAGATAAGGGTGTGCTCGGTTTGTTCATTTTCTTTGCATGTTGCAGTTTTCTTCTATTTTGGATAACCCTATTTAATTCAGATGACCTACAGTTGTTCCGATTATTGCTATATGATTTTATGAGGTGACTAATTCTTTCTTAGTCTGGCTGAAGACTTTAAACTTATCACTTCTTGGGAGGTAACCCATGCTCATAAAACACGGTAATATCTTTCCTTAACTCTTTTCCTTCGATTAGTAACATTTTATCCTTGTTCATGCTCTTCGTCATTCATCTTTAGAAAAATTGAGGACACTGTTTGATTTAAGTTTGGGGGTAAGGGAGAAACTTTTTAGTGAAATAAGAAAGCTCTAGAATTTAGAAGCTTGTGAACACTTAAGGGTGACACTAACCATTCTAGGTAGATGGAAACTTAGCTCTTTTTCTATTGGAATTGGTGTTCCCAGTGAAATGGTTTATTCATAAAATGACAGAGTTCAGGTGTTAGAAATAACATGATAGTTGTCACCACATCTTGGAGTCTATCACTACCATATCACTTTATGTTTTTACTTTTGCAAATTCGTGTTTCTCTAAGTGATTTGGTGGGGCCCAGTATCAAATTGTTATCGGCGTCAGGATGACATACAGTGTTTTGAGATCAAGCCCCATTATTGCATTTTAGTTTTATGAAAAAAAAAATTGACACTTTGATAGAAATTTGTGTATGTTCTCCCTGTCTCCGTCGCCTAAGAAAGCGTGGAACACAGGATCCATGGGAACCCGTGTATATACCAGTTGAATCGATATTAATATTAGATTTATAAAAAGTGGTTGCGTATCTCAAATTCATTAGGTTTCATCCTGGCAATGACCTTCAGATAGATATGGGAAACACCGTTCACCTTAGTCAACACTTGCAACCTTCATAGTTTCCATGTCCTTCTTCTAAATCTTTTCATGTGATTGAACTGTGTTAGATTCTGAGACTTGTGGTTGAATTATTATCTGAGTAGAGCTCGGTTGTCTTATATATGAATTTTAGTATGCTTGAGTAAACACTTGTGTACATCAATTGGAATCATATAGGGTAATGACCCATGGCCGAAGAATTGAGTAAGCCAACTAAATAGCTTGTTTAGTGTCTATCCTCAATTGTTGACGAGTCGCTAAAATCTGGAGTAAAGGTTTTGTGGGTATACCTCTTGTAAACCCTCATGAGACAAAACTCGTCCACTAGGGACACCTATGGGTTTAACGACTTATTACATATGCTAAATTTAGTCACGATTCCTGCGAAAGTGAGTTGGGATTTTATTTTCTAGATTAGATTTGCTCGAGGACTAACAAACAATAAGTTTGGGGGTATTTGATAGACACATTTTTCTGTCTAAATTACGCTCGATTATCTACTTTGATAGTGTTCGATTTTGTTCTTATTATGGTTTTTTATGTCTTTGTAGATATTTGGTTCAAAAGTGATAAAGGCACCCACTATTTGGTTCAGGGCACCCAGTCCAACATTTCAAACTTCAAATTTGGGAGGAAAAAAATTCTTCCCATATCAACAGCGTACGAGTTTTGGAAACACTTCTGGTTATGGAAATCTTCTCAAATTTATTAGGAAACCGAGTTTGTTTGGGCAACAAGAAAAAAGAAAAGAAAGATATAAGTATTCTTCTCATAATAGAATCGTTTAAGAGAGAAACAAACGAAATCAGGAAGGAAGAAAATCTCTTTTGGAATGTTTTTCATCGGTGAATCCACCGAGAATTAAAGGGAAAATTGAAGAGATTTAGGGTTGTGGTAGTATAAATAGAAGATCTTAGAGAAGATTTGGGGAGTCGGAGAGAAGCCAGGGTGAAGCGGAGAGAATCCAGAGATCGAAAAGAATACAGGAGAAGAAAATTTTTCTGCTGCTGCAAGGAAGAGGAAGAACACGAAGAACAAACGGCATATCAGAACTGTCTTCATAGTATGGTTAAAGCCGTTCTTTTTCTACCTCAACAGAAAACCGTACTTTTTCTCGTGCTCTTTTAATATCATTTGTAACGCACATAACTACTCATTGTAACACTTAAGCGTGTCAAAAGTTCTGTGTGCTATTCTATCACCATTGTAAGCATCACTTGAGTTATAAAATCGATTTTTGAGGGTTTTTTCATTACAATGATCTAATCACCATCACTGGGGCGACAAAGGAAGCCGTTCTTCCAATAATTAAGTGGTATGTCTATTTTAATTATATTTTCTTTAAAATTCTTTTATTATTAATTGCTTGGATTGAAATTGAAAGAATGGTTTTTCTCAAGTAGTTGTGTTTTATTTTGATGGGTCATGCTTGGTATTAAACTCTTGATGTCTCATGCTTTCGATTTACAACTATTCTTTTAAAAACCTAACCTTGGCAATGATTTGATTAAAGTGAAAACAAGAATTGTGAGATTTTATCACTGAAATATTGGGTAATGGTGGAATCTTTAGCCCTAGTTTTCTTCCATCTATTTTAAATCAAATCTGTTTAATCTTATTTATTTGTAGTTATTCAAAATTAGGTCTAGAAATCAATCTTCACAAGTCCGAGAATCGAATCCCTTTTTACCACTATATTAAAAATAACATCATTATTTATAGGAAATACATCGCAAAATCGTAGTGTATTCAACCTAAGGTCAACTTTTATTTGTGACTTCCTTCGTGATTCACATCGTTAGTGATCACGAATTGTTACTTATTGCTAGGGTTCCTGATAAACATACCAAAAAATCCCTAACTAGATATAAAAAAGTTATTAATAATATTTAATTCGTGACTTTAAACATACATAACTGTTAAGGGAATTACCGTTCTAAGACATTATGCACAATATGTAACCTACACAAGAAATAATAAGCGATAAACCAAATAAGCAAAATATCGTCAATCACACAACACCAAAATTTACGTGGAAAAACCTCTTCAATGCGAAGAACAAAAAACCATGGGAAAACTTCCACTATGAAAAGTAATAGCTTGCAATGACTTCTCTAAAATTAGGGTTCATACTACTTCAAGGTGCATATAACACTTGGATAACAATACCAATTATTCCACTCACCACTAATTGTGGATCAACAAATTCTTTACCCAAAAGGTAGATTTCAACAAATCAATAAAACAATAAGAACACTTACTACTAGGGCTTGAACAAATCCTAGAATCACCACTGGAATAGATGTAATATCGATAGATTAATACTCACCAATACAACCAAACACACCCTTATCAAGATGTTTCTTCTTCAAGCTCACAACTCAAATCTTCACCAAGATTTTTCAATAATGGCTAGCTCTCGTTTTTTCTCTTTCCATTTCTCTTCTTTGTTAATTTTTATTCACGATGAAAAAAAACTCTATGATTATTAAAACCTAACTTTCAAACACTATTTAACTCCCCTTAATTGTTAAAGGATACTTGACTAATGGACCAAAGGAGTGACCAGCCCAACAGAAACAACTAATTGTATTATATGAACATAATCACATAGTTGTTCCATGCAATAAAGCATGAACAGTAAACAAGAGAGTAAATAATAAAATCAATTAATTTAATAACATGTTCATGACTTCAGGTTATATCCTTAACTAATAGAATAAAATTAATGCATCATGGGTTTCTCAAAACACATGGAGAATATACAAAGAGAAATATAATATAAACCCTAGGGAGATATAGAGAATTCTCTCAATCCCTACAAATAAACCATGACTCCTTGTTCTCGTGTCAAATCCTTATAAAAACGCTTTTTAGAAATCTCCTTATATATGTAGATAGAAGTGTTAAAGTACCCATGCACAAGTTCGTTTGTCAAAACTTGCAAAATACCTAAGTTAAAGAAAAATCTCGTCTAAATATATGCCCAAGACACACTTCTTCTCTTCCATGCGCAGGCCCAATAAGGCAATAATCAAAAACAAAAATCTAATCAAAATTGGTATGTTTTGCTCATAACTTCTTCGTTTCTTAAAAATATTGAGTGATTCTTGGTTCGTTCGAACATATTTTCATTATATACAAGAAGAATGCAAATGATTCTGGATTTGAACATTTTTTATTGAGATTTCGGGCAACAACCTCTTCGCTCCACTTGGTCTTTTATCCTTCTTGAGCCATTTCCTTTCCTTTTTAGGAACGTAACCTACTGAAAGACATAAAATAGAAAATTAACATAATATTATTTTATGGTGAAAACAAAAGTACTGCAAAAGAGTACTTTCAATTAGGTTCGAGAGATCAAGCTCGAACAGGGAGAGACTAAACAAAGAAATGGTTGTTCACGCCCTACTTCGATCACAAAGGGGGGGAAGATTGGGTAGGTCTTAAGGGAGGGAAGCAAAGAAGGTTGAGAAATTCTCAGTGTGATTAGTAATTGTAGTGTGTAAACAAGAATGGATTATCTATGGGATGAATCGATAATTCTGTATATCTTAGCTCTCTCTTGTTGTTGTTTCGAATAAAAGCCATATATTTATATTTCTGAGGAGACACGCTGATTTATCGTAAGTGGTGGAAGTTAGGGGGAGATGGAGAAGTGACGACTGTGGAGATTGTAGTGTAGTCATGTCCGAAAAGTAGCGAAGACTTGTATGACCACTACTCCTCATCCTCTTGAATTTTTTGTAACCTTCCCACTACTTATTACCTTCTTGTTTGTGGATGTGTTTCCACAATGCACGATTTCCGTAGACCGCCAGACCAATACCCCAATAAGAATCCCCTCATGTGTTGTATTTGATATCTCGTAGAATGATAGTGGAGTTTGGTCGGTTGTCAGCCAAGCAAAATTAATTCAAGTTCTTACTTTGCTAATACAGATTAGAGTATAGTAATAAGAACAAGTTCGTTCCACAAAGAGGCAGGTGATTGTTAATTACTTTCGATTACTTATGTAAACTGGGGGGTTTCAGTTGTGATTATAACTAAATTATGCTAAAACAAATTGATAAAACGAATATCAGAGATAAAGAACATTGGTTAGAGAGTTCATCTTCCATATTCTAACATGTTATCAACCAAATCATACTCAACATTCATGCACTCTCGATACCAATAACCCTAAAGCATCCTATCGAAGGCTTACTCCGGCAAAACTCCTATTATCATCAAAGGCGCAAGAGCCACTCTTTGAATCCTTTTCAACGAATAACTTGGTGCAAGAGCCACTCAAGTTTAACCCAATGAAAGCAATGGTCTTTGTGAGTTGAGGTTATTCTAAGCAATTCGGCGCAAGACCCACTTGGATTTAACCTAGGTCACGCTTCTACACATAATTGCATGGTAACATCCCGTTATTAACAACTATGTTATGCTACTTGTAACAAGGATCTTTCGACAATTCCGGATATCAAAGCCTAGTTTAGCTACAGATGTCAATGCATGCTCATTTAATTCGCGACTTAAACAAACAAGCAATCCATCATACAAGGCGTTATAAACGGTAGAACGTAAGCGATATTGAAGAGATTATGAACATATGAGAATGAATACTTCATTTAATAATTTTTTTTTCAAACTTAGGACTACATCTCTAACCAATAAGAAAGGTTTAGTTCATCATGGATTTCTCAAAATCCATGGAAAATAATCAAGAAAACAAGTAAATCAAACCCTAGAAATTGTGATGATCAATCGCAACTCCAAGCCCTAGCTTCTTGTTCTCCTTGTGTTTTCAAGTCTCCAAAAGTGTCCAAGCTCTCTTTCTAAGGTTATGGAAGTTTTATTATATAGTCTCCATCATATCTAGGTGTTAGAGTCCTAATGGGACCATGATACCTTGACTTGGAAGTCAAAACGTGTCTTAGAAGTGCCTCCCGTCGAGTCACAATCGGTAGGCAAGACCCCATCCTTAACTACCGATTCTAAGGGCTCAAAATATAACTTTCTAGTACCCAAAACGTGCCATAATCGATAAGCTCGCTTTCCGTGTAAACTACCGATTGTTGGAGCTCAAAGACGAAGTTTTCTTGTTCCCGAAATCGCTTATAATCGGTAGGTTATTTTCCCTTGTAAACTCCCGATTGTGATGCTGAGTGTTTTATTATTTTCTTTCGGCTATTTTGCTTATAACTTCCTCATACGAACTTCAAATGACCTAATTCTTTTTGTGTTGGCTTCGTCTTCTCGTTATCTTCAAAATGGTATTAATAAATCCTGGATTTGAATGAGTTGAGTTCGGTATTTGGCCCTTCTCCATCGGCAGAACTTAACTTCCTTGTTCATTTCGTGTCGTAATGAACTCCTTTCTTCTTCTTTGGTTGAATACACTTCAAAAATCCTAAGAAACTCATAAACTAACAAAATTAAAGCATAATGATATGAAAACTAACAAGAAATCAATGAATTAGAGTATCCAAATAATGCAAATAATGCACCTATCAGAGTCGTGAACCACTATTTTTTTGACTAAGTCAAGTCAAGTCAAGTCAAATGACTTGTTAAGTCAGTGAGGCAAGTTGTGCAACTCAGTGAATTGGTAACTAGAATGATCAGCGTCGAGTCTGGTAGGTTTAGTGGTTAGGTACCAACTTGGGAGCAACATGGTTGTTTTAATAGCCAAAAGTCATCTTAGAAGTAGCAAGGCATAATTCTGAAAGTGTTTTAAAGCCAATATTGCGAGGAGCTTTCCTAGCGAATAGAATTATTAGATAACTATATAAGGCTAGCATTGTTATTAGGCCAGTACTGAGAAGAATAACGTATTTTATGAAGGAAGCAGCTAGCAAGGCTTTCAAAAATGGAGATGTGCTAGCTCCTTGGCGCAAAAGCTAATATGCTAGCGTTTTGAGAGCAATGCTAATGTGCTAGCATTTTGCCAAGGAAGCTACTTTTTAGCCGCAAAGGCTAAGATGCTACTAGACAAGCAGGCTAGCACCGTATGCACGGCTTTAGTCAAGGAAGCATAGCGTTAATGCGCTAAGTCAAAGAATCTAGTGCCTCTAGCGTTGTTGGGCTAGGACGTTGCCAAGCCAAGGAAGCTAGCGCCAATGCGCTAAGTCAAGGAAGTTAACTAGGTTAAGGGATCTAGCGTAAACAGTCAAGGAAGATAGCCAGGTGAAGGGCGCTAGCGCCAATACGTTGTGGCTGGAACGCTTGTTAAGTCGAGACGCTTCCTCGAGTACGCTGAAGAGGCCAGCACCAATACGTTTCCTCGAGCAGCTGCCAAGGACGCTTCGCCAAGGATGCTTCCTCGAGTATGCTTCCTAGGACGCTATGTTGAGGACGTTTTGCCAAAGACGCTTCCTCGAGTACACTGAGGAGGGCATATCTAATACGCTTCTGGTGGGACGCTGCAAAGGCTAAGAAGGTTAGTGCCAAGGTCAAGAAAGATAGCGTCCATGCGCTAAGGCTGGGACGTTAGCGCCAATGCACTGCTAGGCCAATAGTTAGCGTTATCTTGGTGCTAATGCGAGAAAGGGCTAGGGTTAGCTTATCTCAGAGGCACAATATGTCTTCGAAGGCATTGCTCCTTGTTTGTGGCGCGTCCAAGAAGAACAACACATAATTTGTGGCTTGTATTTGAGAAAAGTGTTAATGTGACATATTTTAAACTCAAGACAGTAATTTGTAATGTGTTCTTTGCGAACAAGGCACTAAGCTAGAATGTATTATGGGGATTAAGCATTAGCTACTCCCATATTTAATAGATGTTATTGGAACATCAATGCGTATTTGAGGCAAGTTCAAGGAATTCAGTTGTGGAATTTATGCGACTTGAGACTAGTCCGCTATGGCATAAATATTGTGAATGTTGAGGAGGCTACAAGGACAGTTTAGAAAGCTTGTAGTTGTTCGTAGAGACTGTATTATTAATTCGCTTGTGAAATATATAAGAAAAAATACAGTATTTTGTGTTTCGCTATAAAGCTAGGAAATATGCACATATCCTTTTATATTCATGCTGCTAGGCAAAAGGAAAATTTTACAATTATAACCCTTGTTAAAAACTCACCATCTACATTAAGTCCCCTGCTTAATGTTGCAAAGTAAGCACTAGATGGTGAAAATATGCTTATAACAATTATATATGCATAATTAAAATTTTAAAAATATAAGGAGATGTACTTAGCTCATGTTTCTCTGAGATTGAGATATGTGTCCCTTAGCATGAATCTTGGATAAGATTAGCAGGTTCCCATGTTCTCGCGAGGAATGTTAGCTTCCCCGTGAATAAAGAAAAATACGGTCAACGCTTCTTCTTTCTCCCTTTTTGGTTTCCCAATCCAACAAGGACTCTTCAAGATCGATTGCTTATATATACCTTTCTTCTTAGCGTCATCTCCTCGCTTTCAGTTTTTCTCGCTGATAATAAGTACGTCCTTGAGTACGCATGAAAAAAATCTGATTGTTCTCCAAGGAAGCATAGTAGGAGCTGATCCGTTCTTAAGGACGTGTCACGAGAGAAATCTTGGTGCTACCGGAGTACGTTTTTTTCTCTTGTTGAGGTAGGATTTGCTTCTAAACTCAAGAGTTATAACATTCATCTTTTGAATCTTATTGACTATGGTCAGATATTTCCCTTTTGGAAGGAGTCTCCGCTGAATATTTAAAATTTGAAAAATTAGGGTTTTTCCTTTCCTCTATTTAAGTAAATATATTGTTGTCGCCTACCAATCTCGTCATCTTCATCATTTATAAAGTTCAGTCGTTTCCTATAATCATCATATCTGATAACAACGGATCAGATCGGGATCATCTTCTTGCCAAACACAGCCCATGGGAGCCCAGTACGGTAAATAGTTTTTCTCTACTTGCATATTCCCAGTACTTATGATTAACTGACTTACTTAATGATTCTTTTTACCTTTCAGGAACCCCAGGTTAAGAAGGTTCCATACATGATGAGTGCTAGAACTGTCAGGAAGGATAGTTCCTCTTCAAACATTACTGGGTCTAATCGATCTGTTGTTGTGAGTAAACCTTTTTTTTATGCTCTGCTTCAGGGAAGCATCCTAATGCAGGTGTTTGATTTGATTTTGTTGATAGGAGATGGAGGTCGTGGATATCTACAGGGGAAAAATAAAAACTAGAGGGTCCTCTTCGGCTAAGGAGGATAAGGATGTTGACGCTGAGGTTGAAACCTATCCTGTTCCGCTAGTTAATCCCTCACGCAGAGATCTTGGCTTCACCATTCATGTGTATCCGTTTGCAGGTCTTCCTTTTGAAATGCACATGAAGTCTTTGTCTCGTAAACACCATGTTGTGAGAGGTTTCATAGTACCAAAATCTTATGCGTCTCTTTATACCAAAATTTAGAAACGATATGGTCACATTGTGATTTCAGAGTTGTTGAAAGCTTTTCTCTTGTTATTGTAACGATAATTGTCGTCTTTTTTACGTGAGTTGGCTTCGTCAGCGCCTTGACATTATTGAAACAGATCATGCATATAGTATAGCTAAAGTGATTCCTTCTTCGAAGCCATATTGGAGGAGGAGGAGGTCTTGTCAAGAGAGTCAGATAAGATCGAGAAGTCAATCTAAGATTTGAAAGCTAGGACTGAGAGGTTTCAAGAAAGGATGGAGATGTTGTACAAACAAAATTACTCATTGCTTGAAGGTTTATTATAGAGAGTGAGTGAGGTTTAAATTCATAATAAACTTTTGAATTGATGTAGTAGGCTCTGAATTTTGATTTTTTTTTTACATTCATTTGAAAATATTTGAAATAAGGAACTCGTTTCAGGCGTAATATGCCTTAAGCAATTTGCCATTAATTATCGTTTCCACTATGAACCCCTTCATGTCTAATATCTTGTAATATCCACTTGTTACTGCTTTAGAAATCATGTAGGGACCTTTCCATTTCGGGGATCGGAGTAGACATGTCTTTCTGGATATGCTTGGCTGTCTTGAATACCAAGTCCCCAACCTGAAACATTATGGGTTTTACTGCTTTGTTGTAAGCTCTGGAAATTTTTCGTCGATACGCTTCTACATATCTTTATGCCTTGGACCGTCTTGAATCTATGAGGTCTAGCTCTGCGATCCGGAACCTAGGGATTTCTGCTTCATCCTAGTATACTCTGCTGGCTCCTGCGATTCTGGATGATGGAATCTTGATCTCTGTGGAGACGATGGCATCTGCTCCATAAACAAACGAATATGGAGACGTTCCAGTGGAGATTCTTAGTGTTGTTCTGTATGCCCAGAGTGTCATAGGAAATTTCTCGTGCCATGACCTAGGGTTATCATACACTGTACGGCTGAGGATCCGAATTAGTGCTTGTTAGTACTTTCTGCTTGACCATTGCCTTGTGGATAGTAGGTGGTAGAGAATGCTTGCTTGATACCATACTCCTCGAGTAGTTCTGTCACAGTATGGTTAGCAAAAGGAGTACCATTATCTATGACAATGTGTTTAGGGACACCGAACCTGCATGTGATATGTTCTTTAATGAAATATGTTATGGTTGCTCCTCTCGTGCTTTTGAGAGGGATAGCCTCGATCCATTTGGTTAAGTACTCAATAGATGTGATGATGTGATCAAAATATTTTTACGAGGTTGGATTGATTTTTTCAATAAGATCTAGTCCCCAACTATAGAAAGGCCAAGGTCTGCTTACTGAATGTAAAAGAAGATAGGTGTGTGAATGAGGTTCTCGCGAATATGGAATTGATAGAAACTTTGAACAAACGCGACTGCATCGTCCTCCATGGTCGGCCAATAATACCTTTCATGAATCTGAAGGAACAACTTCCTCTTTCCTTGATGTTCTCCTTCGTGAACTTCCTTTACTATTGTCGAGATTTCAGGTCCTACTAGGCATCTTAGCAGGTTCCTGATAGACACATTTTTGTGTCTAAATTGTTCTTAATTCTTTGTATTACTAGTGCTCGATTGTGTACTTATTGGGTTATTTTATATGTTTGTAGGTATTTTTGAGAAATAAACATTTGTGAAAAAATTGGCTCAACAAGTGATAAAGGAACCCATAAATTACTAAAGGCACCTAGGCTGGTTGATAAAGGCACCCCACTTCTGGATAGGGGCATCTCTCCTTTTTGGTTCAAAAAGAGAAAAATGGCGGGAAAAATATTACACGTGAAAACTTAACTGGATTTGGTTGAATTCAATTTCTGTGGAGTTTTAACGCAACCGAATCATGATAACACATTTAATAAGTTCAACAAAGACTCAACCACTTCAATCAAAGTGTTTTATGTCGTAAATCACGCCTGGAAAGTCAATCATAAGACCGAAAAAGAGTTTCATCCCCTGTTTCGGATAATCGAGAATTTGAGTTGGTTTTGGATTGTGTTTTGGTTCCTTATCGACTTAGGAATACTAGTTAGGGTTTGCCATTCCTATATAAAGAAAAGGGAAGGAAGAAAAGGCATTCATAAGGGGGGGGGGGATTCGAGAGAAAAATCAGGGAGAAAACCCCCAAAGTTTCAATTGAAAAAAACAACAGAGATTCCCTCGATATTTGAGGGCTCTGTTGTATACAAAAGGGTTGTTTGAGTAATAAAATAGGTGAGGAAGGTTGGATCGAGCTCAGGAAGCTAAATAGAAGGAGAAAAAAATCATCACAGGAAAAAGTGTTTTGTTGCTGCTGAAGAACACGAAGAACAGAGAAAAGGCAACGGTTTCTTCAACCTTTTTGGAATGTTTATCTTGAGCTTTGTAACGTTTATCTTCAGTTGCAACAGTTTCTTCAACCCATCTGCAACGGATATCTTCGCATCTGCAAAGTTTATCTTCATCTGAAAACATTTTTCTGTAACAGTGAAAACCGTGGTTTGCAACACCATTACACCGTTACGAACCATCCATGTTATTATTTTTTATTCTTTTTACACACTTTTGATACATGAATAATTGTTTTGAGAGTGTGTACATCTTGAGGAGCTAAATCCAACCACTGGGAAAATGGAGGAAGCCATATTTCATGAATGAATGGTAACTATTTTTGATTCTTAATGACTTTTGCATTGATTTTAATTGATTTATGATTTTTCTTAACTAGTTGTGATTTTGTTTGATGGTGTATGCTGGGACTTAAGATATTTTGATGCGTCATGCTTGTGATTTACAGTTAATGTTTTAGAAATCTACTTTTGGCTAAGAAACAGAGTCAATAAAAGAGCTATAATTATTAAAGAATCATTATAGAAATCAATCAGAAGTGATTTTGGTGGAATCCTGAGGTCCAGTTCTTCCCAATATTGTTAAAATCTTTTACTTATTTTCTAGTTTAAATCAAAATTAGGTCTAAAACGAATCTTCACAAGTCTCAATGAACGAACTATTTTCACCACTTTTCTAAAACGATCAAGTTTTTGGCACTGCTTCCGAGGACTTGTTTTTAGATTTGTTTTTAGTTTTTTTTTAGTTTAGTTAGTTTATCTTTATTTTTATTTTTATTTTTATTTTTATTTTTATTTGTTCTGTTTCAGGTTTTTGGGTAATTTTCTTTGTATTACAGGTTTTGGATCAAAAAGATATTGGAGCCAAAGATAATATTGAATGATTAAAGACTTGGAGTCAAAGATAAATCGAAAAGAACGGAAAAAGAAAACTATTTTTTAGTTAATTTTAATTTTATTTATTTTTTAGGGTTTTATTTATTTTTATTTTTAGAAAATTGTATTAGGAAATCTTTTATTATTTCTATAATTTTTCTTTTATTTTTGGACTTTTTCTTTGGACTTTATTTTTTTTAAACCCTACGGATGGGTAATTAAATATAAACTGCACAGGAAAAGGACGACAATTACGATATTATCTCTGCCCCTCAGATTCGTACACTGACATAGGAGTCGGTGGCCTGAGTCGACTTTAACGGTTCATCGCCCGTCTGGAACGGGAGGTAAGACTCTAACCACCCATGAATCCCCTATCAGTGGGTTTTCTGGACGCCTTTGTAATGCATATATGTTGAGGACTGAATATGGATTTATTTTTTAGTAAAGGGCAAGAACTGGCCAAGGACTTGGATTTCATCATTGTTTCCTTCTTGCCTGCTTTAGGAACACGTTACCAAACGCGAACCTAAGTACAAAAATTTTACTAGAAAGAGACCGATAAGGTAACGAGCTTATAAGAAAGTCATTCAAAATGACTGTATTGGTTACTCTGTTATCCTAACTCAAAGTTCAGAAGATTATTTTAAGTGGATTCAATCCGCCTTGTAACCCAAGGAAACGTTGCCAAAGAGGAAGGGTTATAAAAGCTCCTTAGAGCTTATCCCGTTTCTATTCGACTTAATCTAATTCGGGTCGTTCTAAGAGATTTGCTAAAATTGTAACTAGTTTCCTTTTGGAAGAATAGAAGCTGGTCTAGAAACAATCTAAGTGGAGTCATCATGATTTTTTTTCTAGATTCAGTAGGTTTGATTTGATTGAGTCGTCCTTGTTTGTGTATGTTTAGAACCCCTTTCCTGTTAGGATTTATTTTCTTAGATTTTTTGTAAATATATTAGGAAGTTTTCATCAGAAAATGTCAAACTTGTATTATGAGGACCAATACAATGAATATCCTACTGAATTTCAAAATAGACATTATCTATACTATCAATATAGTGTGGACAGTAGTTGGGACTACGATCAACCTTTTGAAGCTTATTGCTCATACCAGGGTGATCCCAATTACTATTCATATACACACCCATCATATGAACATGAAAATGAGAAAAATTCGAGTTGTCTGTCTTAGAGGGACACCCTGAAGCAGTTGCGGTCTAGTACTCATCATGAACCTATTATGCCTCTAGAAGAATCACTCAATAAGTTATCTGGGATGACATATAGGTTTGAATTAAGTGTGAGAGGAACAAATAGTAGTCCAACTCGTTCTCTAGAAGTATCACACGAGCAATTGCGATCTAGTACTCCTTATGATCCATTTGTTTCTCTAGAGGATTCCCTCAAGAAGTTGACTGAGAATACAAATAGGTTCGTATTAAGTGTGAATGAAAGTCTTGCAAAGAATAATTTTACTCAAAATGATCTTAATTGCCAATATAGTGCTATCCTTGATAATTATTCACCTAGTCAAGAGGATGATGATAGAATTGGTAACACTACTTATTTAGACGAGGTTCAATCATCTTCATATTATTATGATGATGAGGATAGTATTGATGAAGAACTTGAAATATACCGGCAGAGTAATCAGGAAATTTTCACTCCAATGGTGATAGTGTTATTTTTAGTTCAAATCCAAATAACTTTAATGATTATTCACCTATTCAAAAGGAAGAGGATTTGACTAGAGATACCTCTGTTTTAGACGATGTAGAATCTTCTTGTTTTGAAGCCGATAATGGTTTAGAGGAACGGGTTTATCCTGAGAATACTGTTTTAGAGTCCAGCGATTTAGAAACGATAGTATTAGGTAGCAAAGATAGACCCGTATAGATTTTAAATATGAGTGAGGATGCACCACCTGATTATAACCTAGAAGAAGCAATTGACCATTTTCAAGAATCTGACGATCTAGAAATTAGGAAAATTATGACTAGTCTATCTAAAGACACTGAAAACTCTAAGTTTGGGGGTGACTATCATTCTCCCTGTGCTTTACCTTTGACTCTTAGAAAGGTCCCTCACTTGGGGCTTGAAATTTGCACCTCTACCATTTTACAAGATCATCTTCAAACTAGATTCCCTAAGCCTGTTGATGTCCAGATTGAAAAGTTCAGTTGTGGTCGATGTGGTTTACCTAGGAAATAATACCGAGATTGACTTTGTTTTCCCACCAAAATATTTTCTTCCATATGTGGGAACGTATGAATTTCAAATGTGTCAGTTATTAAGTTTTGAGACTAAGCCTAATTACTTTAGGAAATTAGAATTGACACATTTTCTTAAGAATGACTACAACCTTTATTGTAGTTGACTGTGTGGGTCAAATATGATTGACTTTGAGGATCCACAATTATTCAGGTTATTATTATGTGCTTCTAAGTTCTTGTTTGAGTTTTTCCAGACTCTACAACCTGATTCTTTTGATCCTGCCTATGAGGAAATCCATCTCATGAAAATATTTTATCTAGACCCTTTTATAGAGCCTGAACCTGAACCACAACTAGATG
This sequence comes from Papaver californicum, assembly GCA_023531435.1. Classification (NCBI taxonomy): domain Eukaryota; kingdom Viridiplantae; phylum Streptophyta; class Magnoliopsida; order Ranunculales; family Papaveraceae; genus Papaver; species Papaver californicum. The sequence continues at coordinate 4,142,466 of JAJJMC010029502.1, forward strand.
TAGTTGTCTTAAACAAGACACTAGATAGGGATAAGGTTGTACTATGTTTGTTCACTTTATGGGCCTTCTGCAGTTTCCTTCTATTTTGGATAGCACTATTTGATTCAGATGACCCACAGTTGTTCCGACTATTGCTTATTGATTTTATGAGGTGACTAGTCCTTTCTTAGTCTGGCTGAATACTTTAAACTTAGCATTTCTTGGGAGATAACCCATCCTCATGTGACATGATAAATCTTTCCTTAACTATTTTCTTTCGATTGGTAACAGTTTCTCCTTGTTCATGTATATAATCATTCATCTTTAGAACATTGAATGTTAGATTTAATTTTGGTGGTAAGGGGGAAACTTTTAAGTTGAAATATGAAACTCCAAAGTCTAGAAACTTGTGAATAATTCAGGATGACACTAACCATTCTAGGTAGATGGAAACTTAGCTCTTTTTCTATAGGAATTGGGTGCCCAGTTAAATGGTCTATTCATAAAAGGACATAGCTCAGGTGTTAGAAATAACATGATAGTCGTCACCATATCTCGGAGTCTATCTCGACCATATCACCTTCTTTTTTTATTTTTGCAATTTTTGTGTTTCTCTAAGTGATTTGGTGGGGCACCATTATCGAATTGTTATCGCTGCCAGGATGAAGTAGAGTGTTTGGGATCAAGCCACATTATTGTGTTTTACTCAGACGATTTTTCTTAAAAAAGAAATAAAAAAATTGAGTATTGACACTTTGATAGCAATATATGTGTGTTCTCCCTGTCTTTGTCGCCTAAGCAAGCGTGGAACGGAGGATCCATGAGAACCATCATGTAAGATGTTGATAAGGAGCATGCACTTGGATTCGAATGATCCAATCATGTTTTCAGTACATTTAATAATATAAAGATAATTGTTTTATTTTCAATAAATCGATCGATGGGACCCTTGTATATACCAACTGAGTCGATATTAGTATAAGGATTAAGACCAATGGGAACGTATCTAAATCCATTAGGATTCATCCTGGCAATGACCTTCAGACATATATGGGAAACTCCATTCATCTTTGTCAACATGCGCAAACTTCATTTTTTCTATATCCATCTTCTAAATCTTTTCATGTGATTGTCCTTTGATAGATTCTGAGTATCGTGGTTGAACGACTATCTAAGTAGACCTTTGTTTTCTTATATATGAATTTTAGTATGAAGAGTGCAAACTCATGTACATCAATTGGACTCATGTAATTCCCATAGCCGAAGAATTTAGTATGCCAACTAAATAGCTTGTTTAGTGTTTACCCTCAATCGTTCACAGGTAGCTAGGGTTTGGAGTAAAGGTTTTGTGGCTATACCTCTTGTAAACCCTCACGAGACAAAACTCTTCCACTAGGGACACCTAGGGGTTTAAAGGCTTATTACATATGCTAAATGTAGTCGTGATTCCTGTGAAAGTGAGTTAGAATTTGTATTTTATTTTTAGATTAGATTTGCTCGAGGACTAGAAAATAATAAGTTTGGGGGTATTTGATAGACACATTTTTGTGTCTAAATTGTTCTCATTTCTTTGTATTTCTAGTACTCGATTGTGTACTTATTGGGTTATTTTATGTGTTTGTAGGTATTTTTGAGAAATAAATATTTGTGGAAAAATTGGCTCAACAAGTGATAAAGGAACCCATAAATTACTAAAGGCACCCAAGATGGTCGATAAAGGCACTTCACTTTTGGATAGGGGCACCTCTCTCATTTTTCAAGATGATCTTCAAACTAGATTCCCTGAGCCTGTTGATGTCTTGAAAGAAGTTTTGTTGTGAGAAACCCATTCTCTGGTCGATGTGGTTTACCTAGGAAATAATACCAAGATTGACTTTGTTTTCCCTCCAAAATATTTTTTTCCATATGAGGGAACGTATGAATTTCAAATGTGAGTTATTAAGTTTTGAGACTAAGCCTAATTACTTTAGGAAATTATTGACACATTTTCTTAAGAATGACTATCACCTTCATTGTAGTCAACTGTTTGGGTCAAATCTGATTGACTTTGAGGATCCACAATTATTCAGGCTATTATGTGCTTCTAAGTTCAGATTATTAGGTCTTACTAGGCATTTTAGCAGGTTCCCACCAAATTTTTTACGGTATAAGATCCCTTCATGAAAAATAAACCTTCTCGCCTTTTGTTTTAGTCTTGTTGCTTCTTGCTTCTCCAGAGAAAGTGAGTTATCACGAATATATTTGATGTAGGGTTTTCTCCAGTCCCCAGTATGATGGATTGTAAAAACCTCCAATTGGTGCGTCTGTGCTTGGCAGTTATAACAAGATTCTTGTAGTGTTTGGGATTGGGTTTCCATTGTAGGCCAGTAATATCCTAGGCGTTGGAGTCAGCGGTAAAGAGTCACGACCATTGTTTCCCCACATACTTCACTATGAACACGGTTGAGTTCCATTTGTGCATCTTTATCTCCGAGACATCTTGAGAGGGACCCGTCTGGATTCATATGGTACAATTCCCCGTGAAGTAAGAAGAAGTTCTTCAGATCTTTGAGACTGATTTTCCTCTGAGGGAGTGAGCTGTTGAGTTCCTCTATGATAGGTATCTTCCACTCAGTGGTTTGGTCATGTTCAAATTGGCTTAACCATGTCGAAGGTATAGTACACCTCTGTACCATTATAGTCTTCCTTGACCCTTCAAATTGGAGTTTGGAGGCTAAAGTGGCGAGGCATTCAACGTGCCTATTATTGCTTCGGCCAACATGAACTACTATAGCTTTAACAAAATGGTTTAGTAACTTCTGATCTTCTGCTCTGTGAGGAGTTAATATTACCTCTTTAAGAGAATAAACTTTATTCATACGATTGACTAACAGTTTTAAATCAGCTTTTATTTCCAGGTGTGTTGCACCTTCCTTCTTCGCCAATGAGAAACCTAGCAAGAAAGCTTCATATTCTACGGAATTATTGGTGCATTTGAAATCGAGTTTGAAGGAGTATAAAAAGACTTCCCCTGTTGGAGACACTAATACCACGCCAGCTCCTCCGGTATTATTATTGGGAACATCAGAACCTTCAAAGTACAACAAACATGTTTTTTCTTTGACAACAGAAATTTCCTGGAACTCTCCAGGTATGTCTACATGTAGCGCGATTGCATCTTCTCCTGAGAAAGCTATTAGAAAGTATGTTACTACTTGTCCTTTGACTACTTTCGGGGAGACACATGTTATGTCGAATTCTAAAATCTGAAATAGCCACTTAGGAGGTCTTCCTATCAAGGCCGGTTTTGAAAGCAGGAATCTGACGGGGTCATCTTTGGCGACCAGTACCACCATGTTTGAGAGTAAGTAGTGTATGAACTTCTGAATGGCATGCACTAGTGATAGGCGTGCCCTTTCTTCTTTAGGATATTTGAGATTTGCATCTCTTAGTGACCGACTGATGTAATAGATTTGGTACTCGATTCCTTCTTCATATTTTTGAGCGAGGAGAGCCCCTGTAGCGACCTTACTAGAAGTTGTATACATGATTAGAGGTCTTCCCTGGACTGTTTACTAAGTCATGGCAAGAGAGAATATAATTTTGTGACAAGTTACGATACCGAAGGAATGATTGTTTACCTTCTTCGTTGTTGTTAGCAATTAACATGGGATACTAGTAGAGAGTCTCCCTGTAAAGAATGTAATCATAGCATGGAACCTAGTGAAGATGAAATTCAAGATGATCTACGACAACTACAAGATGGTATTGATTCCACTACAGACGCTCTTGATACTGTTAACATCAGAACATAAGAAGTCCCAATGCCTGTCTCCATCAGCTCCACCCTGTCATTGGAGGAATGAATAAGGCTTGTGCGACTTCTCAGAGATTACCAAGACGTGTTCGCTTGTACTTATGAAGAAATTCCAGGTCTTGATGTTAAGCTGGTCACTCACCATTTACATATCACTCCTGGTTCCAAGCCTATCAAACATCAACCGAGACAATTCCGACATAAATTTGAAGAGCAGATCAAAGTTGAGATCCAGAAGCTACTCGCACTGGGCTTCATCAAACCTATTCAACATCCTACTTGGCTGGCAAATGTGGTACCTGTCAAAAACAAGAACAATCAAATCAGATGTTGTGTTGATTTCAGAAACTTGAACAAATGCTTCGCCAAGGATGACTTCCCACTTTCCAACATAGACATGCTCGTAGACGCGACTAGTGGACACGGTATGTTCTCATTTATGGATGGATACAACAGTAATAATAAAATAAAGATGTATGAGCATGATGCAAGCAAGATTGTGTTCCGGACTCCCATTGGAAACTTCTATTACAGTGTAATGCCATTTTGTTTGAAGAACGCCGGAGCTACTTACCAGCGAGCCATGACAACAATTTTTCATGATATGATGCACAAGAAAGTGGAGGATTACGTTGATGACATAGTCATCAAATCCAAAACACGAGAAGCACATCTGGAAGTTTTGCACCAAGTCATTGAGAGGTGGTGCAAATACAAACTGAAGATGAACCCTTTGAAGTGCGCATTTGGTGTCTCCTCTGGAAAATTTCTTGGAGGGTGGCGTTGGCTTTGCCAGCATCTATTATTATGACGGGTCCCTAGGGACGCGACTCTATAGAAGCTGGCGCTGGTCTTTAGCCAGCGCCTCTGACTTGTGGCATGTCTCTGGGTGTGTCTTGTTTGAGCTAGCTTGCACCATTTTGTGAAGCGTCTCTGAGGCATTGCTCTTTGATGGTGGCGCGTCCCGGAGAAATAACGCATAAGTTGTGACACGTCCCTGAGTAAAAATGCTAAAGTGGCATATTTTAGGGCCAGTACGGCGAATTGTGATGTATTCTTTATAGAGAATTAAGCTGAAATGCGTCTTTGGGGATAAAGCATTAGCTATTCCTAGGTTTGGTAGATGTTATTGAAACATCGATGCGCATTCGAGACGAGTTCAAGGAATTCAGCAGTGGAATTTGTGCAACCTGAGACTGGTTCGATATGGCATAAATATTGTGAATATTAGCGAGGCTACATGATCAGTTTAGAATGCCTGCAGTTATTTATAGAAATTGTATTCTTAATTCGCCTGCAGAATATAAACAAAGATATAATATTTCATGTTCTGGTATAAAGTTAGAGATATGCGCATAAATATGCGCATACACTTCCATATTCATTCTGCTAGGCAGAGGGTGATTTTATAATTCTAGCCCTTGTCTAAAATCCACCATCTACACCCAAAGAGTTGTTAACCCAATTTTTAAGCATCTACCTCACTTAACTAGGTTGGGTATATATGATATTAAAATTCTTTATAATTATTTTGCTTGTAATTATCCACCACTAAATGTGTTTGATTCTAGCATTGTAAAAGTTCACCGAGAGAAACCCGGAGAAGTTCCCTTGTTTTCTATGTTCTTTATCCAAGTGTAGAAAAGACTAAGCGTGGGGGAAACATCCATAAATTAACAGCTTTAATATTTATATTTTATACTAACGTCTTTGTGAAGCTATTATTAGAACTGCAGATTGTTTTCTGGGTGGATCCCCCGATTTTTAGATTGTTGGTGTATGGTCGATAACCAAAAGGTCAGGTTGTGGATGTTAAACTAAGCGCTAAATGGGACGCAACCCCATTGGTTTTATATTTCAATCCTTATAGTTTAATTTTTCTTAGTTTTTCATATCATTATTTGATTTCCCATCTTAAATTTTACCATAGAAGAGTCAATTTACATCGAAGAAATGTAAAGTTTAAGTGTGGGGGAGTATTTGTATATTTGCATATAAATTTTACGGAGTTCTTACCAAATAACTGAATTTATAAATCCTAGAGAACAATATTCGGGTTTCTTAGTCATTGAGAGAGATACCGTGATGAACTTGAACATGTCGGTGGCAAATTAGGTGCAGAAGGAATGCATTAGAGATCTAATCAATCATTAGTGGAGACTACCATTTAAAAATAAAAGTGAGGCACCAAACATTCAACATATATTTTCCTTTTGGAATATCTCATCCGTGCAAACTTTGGGTAGAATGATGAGCTACTCAACCTCGCACCCCTTCAGCACTTTCTGATATATTGAGTGTTAATTCTATTAATCATGATGGTGACGTCAGAATTGCGATCTAACCTTATCTTGTAGTCTGATTCACAAGACACACCACTATCTCGAAGTAGTGACCATAGAAACATATCATCATCATCAATTAACGGAGCAATACCAATTTATGAAGAAGTTGAGGACGTTTGAGGTTTACAAGATACAAAAGAAGGGCGGAAATTACATATTCATGTGAAAATACAAAGAAAAACATAAAGATGTAAGTTTTTGAAGTTTATGCGACCAAGACAATTCCAAAGTTGTCAAGAATCAAGTGCTACAATCTTTTTCCTATGAAGACTAAAAAAATAAATAATCAAGGCCGTAGAAAAGAAGAAATCCATAAAGAAGTTTCAAAAACATTAAGCAACTGAAGAAAAAAGGAGTACAAGCTATCAAAGTTGTACGAAGTTCGAGAGTTTATCATCAAGAGTTTAAGCCGAAGATGAATATCGAGACGAAGTTGTTTCTATTGGATGCTAGAGAGTGGTGTTAAATATGGATCAGATAAGAAGATGGGTGAGCATTCCAATCCTCGCATATGGTTGATTTCCTTTCTTAGAGATCATCAAAAAATTAAAAAATAAATAAACGTCATCATTCAACGTTAGTAAGCATTCTTTCTTTATTCCTGCTTACACACATGTGGGACCCTATTATATCGTCTTATAAGTTTCAATCATCTATTATCCTTTTGTTGAGGCAGAAGTCGAAGCGAAATGCTTATTGATTACTATCGAGGCTAAATACCTTCATATGGCATTGGTTTAACACATTACATCCTCTTTCTCAACAATTAAACATGAGAATAATGTTCTTTGATATTTCTAACTTCTCATTATTAGTGTACACAAACTTTATGTCATCATAGCTTTTTGGATGCTTCTAATTTTGGAATACTAAGAAGTTAGAATGGGTTTTGTGGGTATACCTCTTGTAAACCATCACGATACTATAACTCGTCCACTAGGCAGACCTAGGGGTTTAAAGGATTATTGCATATGCTAAGTGCAAATGTGATTCCCGTGAAAGTGAATTAGGTTAGTTTATGTGGGTAGTTTTCTCGAGGAAAAACAAAAGTGAAGTATGGGGAAATTTGATAAGTGTTTAATCTACATGTTTTTATTGTCTATTTCATTCTTGTTTTAACTATAATTTTTTCATTTTACCTTGTATTACTCTTGTTTTCTATTTTATTTTCTCATTTAGGTGAATCATCTGAAATCAATGGAAATGGTGTTGTAAAAAGATAAGAATAGAAAAGGAGTTCATTCCAACACAAAAATAGAAGTTAGAATATGGAAGCAAAACTCTTGGACACAACTTCCAGGAGAATTTACGTCTAGAAAAAGTATCCCAAGACCTAGCCGTAAAACAAGTAAGTTGCGACAACAAGTTCCAGAAAAATTTACGACTAGGTTGGACCTAGCCATAATTTTATTTGAATATATGTGAAGAATTGGCCATTATCATCTTGTAGATGACAGAGATATGAAACCAACCCAAAAAGAATGAGGTCAATCGAACATCATATCAGCCGTTCAATCTGGATGCTCCTCTTACCTTACACGTGTATGTTTTTCCACCGTTCAATTCAAATTAGATATAAGAGATATAACTGAGTGGCAAACTTATAAATATTATAAGTAAGTGATGTTTACCCCCTTAACGGTTTGACTAGTTGACCTAGTTGATTAAAGGGTCAACGACTCAAACACTAAATTAGACAAATTTAGGACCCAAATCCTCTATCATACCAAAAATTGGGATCCAAACGCAAAATAACTCTTCAATTTAACCTTTATAACACCCATTATTTAAAATAGCAGTTTAAAAACCGTTATTTAGAGAAAAAATGTTTTTTTACCAGATCGTACTCACACCTATCAAAACGCGTTATAACAATCACGATCGTTGTCCATAACCCATCTTGTGACCCGTTTTTCAAATCTTGTTATATAATGATAACAATGCCTAATTGACTGCTTTTTTCTTTTTCCGGTAGATAAGGGTTCCAATAGAAAAAATATTGGGTAATCTGGTTTTATCCCTAGTTAAGAAAAAATCAACTTAATGTGAACCTTATTGCGTCCAATAATTTTGACTTTACAGTTTACATTTAGGGTTATTTTGCGTTTTCTCATCGATTAAGATCGTTAATCTGGATTACAAAGATTTATAATAGGCGATACTTCATTTTGTTAATTATTCCATATTTTTCCTTGTTAGCTGACTCGGTAATAATGTACACGTGGCTAAAACAAAATTTTTTAGAGAACTACCCAAAATACTCTCATACACAACACTAAAATCATACACTTGGATGACCAACGATCAAAATTTTGACGGTCAAATTTGACTCACTATTCGTCGTCTTCTTCTTCGTACTCACAAGAGTAAAGATGACATAGTTTAGGTGAATGCACTACACCATATCTGGAATTTAGAGATATTTTTTTTGCTTTGAGACGTTTATATAAGTTGTCGATGCTAAGACGCATATAAACGTCTCAAATCAAAAGAATGTGTTGCATTAATTTCTAATTTTTAGAATTAATTAAGAGATGTTTATGATACACTTATATGTGTCTCAAAGTATGGCATAGTTATAAATTTTTCAATCTTCATGACCTTATAGTAAGTTCAATTATAAACTTTTATATCTGATTTTATTTTCCATTTTCAATTTCAATTGAAACTTATTCTCCCCCGAATTCCCCCCATAAATTATGTTATTTTTTTCCAATAATCTCTCTCACCCTAATCCCAACCCCCAAATTTCCCTCCCAATCTTTATCTCATGAATTAATTTTGAATTGAGTTTCATTTAATTCAAATCTATTTCAATTATTTCCCCCATTTATTTCAAGGGTTTTTGAAACAAAAGTTACCTTAATTTTCGTACATCCCTCAAATATTATTTTTATAGTTATACTTAGGTGTTTATTTCACTCCCTTTTCAAGCCGCGCCTCTATCTCTTTCCTCAGAAAAACCCATCTCAGAAATCTCATACAAGAAATCAGAATCATTTCCACAAATCTGTTCGTAAATCAACACCAGAGCACAAAACACTTTTAGCCTGCTAGAAAATCAGATCTATTTTTCCTTATAGAAATAAAACCCTAAATCGACCAGAAATCAATCCTAAGAAATCAATACCCATTTTACTGACTTTGAGTAATGCAGGAGATGATACAGGGGAAAGTTGTTTCTTTTATTTTTTGGTATTTGGATTTTGGAAGTATAAATGGTTAAATACTTGTAAAAACTTAATAATTCTAATTTAGTTTTTCCCTTTAAGTTATATATTTTTATGTTTTCTTGAATGTCGATTATGAACATGTAACTGCATATGAAATGATAGTGTTGCTGCTCAATATATCTCAACACTTAATGAACAAAAAGGTTGTAATTATTGGAAATGCAATGATGAAGTAAGACTATATTTTGTCTGATGATTGTGTATGATTGAATGGTTGGGTATTGATGATGTTGGACATGTATGTAGTAATCTAGAAACTAAGACTATGATCAAATAACTGGAATAGATAGTTAAAAACCACATAAAATCAAACTTCGAAAACACATGAAACCTTCAAGTGTGCAAAAAAAATAAAAAAAATAAAGGGAAAATATGGCAAACAGGACTATGCTCACAAATAAATGAAAACCAAGTAATATGGTTGTTGTGGAGTGTGTGATCTCAAGGAAAATGCCTGCATAAGCATATGAAGGTGGAATAGAACATGTGCACAAAAGCTTGTGCACATTACCAAAATGCCTACATAAGCATATGCAGGTGAAAAACTTTGTGCACTAGCTTGTGCACATTAAGAAATAATGAATACATAAGCATATGCAGGTGTAAAAAACTATGTGCATAATCATATGTAGGTAAAATGATCTCATAGCCTCATCCATCAAATTGAATAACAATATAAGTTAATAAACAAAATCAAAATTCATTAGAAGTAAGACAAGTAGTTAACTAAATAAATGTCATCTTTCTCTACAATTTTTTGTATATACAATTTGTCCTTCATATGGCCGTTTAAGATATGCCTGAACTCCCGTTTCTTTGGATACAATGTTAAGAACGTATTATCTTAATCAACATAGGTGTACGCTTTCCTCATCAAATTTTAACAACTCATACTATTCTATTTTTCCTCGAACCTAAGCTAGACTAGCATAGCATTTTAATGTCTCGTACGTGCATTTTTCTGATCCCCTCATTTATTTTCATCTTACTTCCCTCTGGTTTTAATTTTTTCTTACTTGTACTCTGTAAGACTTTAACATTTGAATATATATTTTCTATGAAATAGGGTAGAAAAGTTTTGATAATTTATAATATTCAACATTCAATAATATCCGAAATTATTATATATATGGGTATAACCATAGTTCACATCAGCGTGTTCAATTATTTAATAAAATTGTAAATTTAATTTATAAATCAAATCTAATTACGTACATGTGTTTTTTACATGCAACCATGGATGAAAATCAACTAGGTAGTGAGGAACTTAAGCAGTGTAGTAGTGTATTGGTTGATGACAATAACCAAGATGATCAGATAGCCGTGCCGGAACTTGGTATGAGAAAAATAAATAAAAGAAAAAAATCAAGCCACACCGATCAACCGTGGGTTTGACGAGTGGGTTGAACAGAATCATTGTTGTTGTTTTCCCCCATAAAACAAGAAATAGAAAATGGGAACTTGTATATGTGTCTTCTTTTTCTTTTGATTTTTAATATTCGCTTCTTCTTTTAAGGTATCATGAATTCATCTTCTTCTTTATCTTCATCTTCATCTTCTAATAAGAAATTTATATCTTCTTTACCATAGGATATTGTACTTAAATCTAAGTTACCTAATGGAAGATGTAATTTCTAGGTTATCAATTAAAAATGTCTTAGATTGTAAACTTGTTTGCAAAGGATAGCTAGGTATAATTTGTCTTCATCGGTTTGCTGAGAAACATTTATAATATTAATTACTCAACTATCATCACTTTAATGACCATAAATACTCTACCCTTCTACTGATGATAATAAGAGAAACAATGTTGATGATGACGAGGGAAAGAATAAGGTTACTAGTACTAAGATTGGATTCCTAGTAGGTATTGAAGGAACAATTGAAGATTATTACTCAATGGTTTACAAAGAGTACAATGATGGAGTGATTTCAACTAAGAGAATTAATCATTGTAAGTTAGACACATCTGATATGTTCATTGAATCTTCCAATGGTTTGATATATATAGCTTTTTTTTTTGTAAGGAGGTACTATATGTATGTAATCCAATAACTAGATAATGTGTCATCTCTCAGAAGTCACATCATCCCAGTCCTCAATTCATCCAAGGTCTGGATTTGGTTATGATTCTCCTTCTCGGAAATACAAAGTTGTTCTAATTGTATATTCTAAAATGAAAAAAAGTTCTTAATCCCTTGAGTTAGTTCAAGTTTATACCCTTGGTAGCGGTCGTGGATGGATAAACAAGGAAACCATTCCACAATCGTTTATACTACTATGTACAACCTAGTGCATTTGTAGACGAAGATCTTCATTGGATGGACCGGGAAGGGAAAATGTGGGCTTTTCATTTGGAAAATAAAAAGTTTCATATGTTAACAAAATCATATTACACTGGTGATGGAGATAATGTGAAGTTTCATCAAGAGTTGGTAGTTCTGGGAGGTAGGTTATTTGTTTTTGAGTTTTATCCCTGTGTTGTAGATGTATGGTCCTTCAAAATTTTTAAAAAATATCAGGTGTTAAGGAGTTGGAGTCAAGATTTTCGTATTGGATATGACAATGATTTTTTTACATCATTTGGCCTTACAACTGTGGGTCTAACTTCTTTGTTTGTGGAGTCCTAAACTTATTTATCTCTGCGATGAAAATACAAAATATATACGTGAGCTGGAAGAAACTCCTCCAATTTACTTCATAATGTTGCATATGAATAGTTTCATCTCATTAAGGGATTTGGGGGGAACAGGCGTGCAAGTGACTGAATTAGCTTAAAGAAGAAAGGTATAAATTTTCTGCAAGATTGGCTTGTAATGCCTTACTTTTTCCATGGAATTAGATTGTTCAAAAATTCATCTTTATTTTTTGGTGGTTATTGATGACATAACTGAAACTTGTTTTGATATTCCTAAAAGAAATTCACAGTGCTCTTAGTTTGTGTGTGAGAAAAGCTTTAACATAAATTTTTCAGTTGTTTATCTAATTAGTTCATATTATGGTTAGCATAGGTTGCTTAATAAGGAGGTATTATACAATAAAACCTCTAATAAGAATACTTTGATAATTGCAATGGTTTGACATGCATAACTAGATTCATTTTTAATAAGGACATATTATACAATAAAACCTCTATATAAGAATACTTTACTAATTTGGTATTATGATAAAGAAAATATAGTTATTGGTTGATGATTTTATAATTTTTTTCAAAGAAAACCTTGTTTTTAATTACGTCACGAAAAAATTATAAATCTTTTGAATACTATTTGAGCATTTCTAGAAAAATATTTGTTTATTAAAATTTCACATAAAATGTGTTTTTTACACATGTGTATTAAAATTAACAGTTCATATAAGAATATTTCCATAAGTCTCAATGATTTTTTTTATAGAGGTTCTATTGTATATTTGTAATCCCATAATTATAGAATTGTATATCGTGAAATTTCTAAAATTTATACTTTTTGATTTAATTTCCCACCCATCCCAATTTCTAAAACATACGTGCTTTTGAATTTAAAATTTTCCTATTTATCACCTCTAATAATCAAATTAATTTAATTATTGGAAGTGTTTTCTTTCAAGGTTATGATATGGTAATTCATATCTAAATTTATAGCAGTTGATGAAAAAAAACATAAACTTTGATATTAAATTCATAAGCTACATAATAAGCACCAACATAAAAATTAACAAGAGCAACGACTTTGTGTGTCAAAGTAACAATTTTTCTACCAAGTCAGAAAAAGAAGAAACAACGATTCGTCTTATGATCTGAGTAATGATCTTCGTATCCCTATAAACAACATTTAAATCAACTTGGATTGTATTTTTACACCCTATTATGATTAAGGCTTAGTCCTAGCAAAAATAAATAAATAAATAATAATAATAAAAATTATTAAAGCTTATATATTATATCTCAGCTCTACCGACCTTCATAGCACTATATCAGAGACACATTATCACGACTAATTTGTGTCCCAATTGCAACATTACACGAGAATCAGCTCAACATATCTTGTTCAAATGCTCCCAAGCACAAACTATATAGGGGCTCCTCATATCCCACATAGATAACCAACCCAATACACCACCAGGTCCCCTTTTCCATCATAACTCTACCACCACCGACACATCACCAAAAACCACATCAACACCCCGTACCAACACCACCACCACCATCACCACATGCTACCATAACCAATACAAATTATCGTCATCTACATCAAAATTGGAATCCGCAACAACAACAAAGGACGAGAAATCATCACGAGCAACTCCAAAACCAACAACTATGTCAACAACCAACTTTGAAAATTTCATCCTCCTGGAAGTACATAAAAAAGACTTCGCACTATCCTGCTACATTTTATGGTATATTTGGCTGGCTAGAAACTTAAAAGTATACATAAAGACGACCCAAACGCCAGAATAAATTTTTAATTGCAAAAGTTAAGACTTCATAATTCATTTGGGGCCAAAATCAACTATAATAGCAACTACCACGCCACCCCGACACAACCTCACAACACCAACAATCAGCAACATACAAGACAAATATTGGTAAGATAGAAGGCACCAACACATAATTGGATCAAAATCAACTCAGGCACAACCACAATATAAACTTTAGCACCAGCTGGAGCAGGAACCACCTTAGAAGAATCATCTCAGCTATGGCAACAACGATTGAAATCACTATGACACTAATATCAGAAACACGGGCCTTTCTATTGACAACAAGGATAAACACATCAAATAACTAGACTCGGGTTTGTTTTAAAGGTGACTCCCTCACTCTAATTAATCCAGTTCATTACAACAAACACAATCCCATCGTTGTGCACTAAACAAATGATTGGGGAAATTCAGTATCACTTGAGCAACATAGAAGAGAAACAAATACAACATTCGTATATAGAAGCAAACCAAACTACAGATGGGTTAGCAAATCATGTCTTGGAAAAACAGCTGGAAGGAATACAACAACTTTTGCATGGAATTTTACTTATCCTTCCTCTTTAAATACATTTGCAATGGGCGTGCATCCCCAAGAAACCCTTCAAATAAAAATTAAAAAATTGACGTGACTAAAAAGTGATATGTGTTGTAAATAAATATTTGGTGGATTTATACCACCTTTACATCTCCTACCACCCTTACACATTCTTATTTATCTTGTAACCTCCACCCTTAGTATATGTTAATGGCTAGTAATGGTTGCATGCCATTACCTCTAATACTTAATGTCATTAACCATCCACTCTATTGTATGAACTATAAATAGAGATCCTTACACAATTGTATTTCACTAATTCCATGAATGAAATGGTCTCTCGTATCTTTTCTCTCTACTTGTTTATGTTTATCATTTTCTAATTCTTAGTTTATAACACGTTATCACGCACATAACTCTAATCATATTTTACTCTTTAGACTCTAATTTACTCTCTAGACTCTATCTATCACGGATCAAACCAATTTTTTTCCTTTTATAAAACATAAATCCCTTTGAAAATTTCTAAAAATGATGCCCTCTTAACCGTGCTGCCCAAATCTAGACTTTGCTAGCCTTACCTCAGGGACGGCCCTGACAATATGGGCCAGAATTATTTCTCAACCGGTCCTATAAGTAGGTAGTCCTAAGAAAGCCGTGGGAAAAAACACAGCAACATGTGTAACGGTCATATACTTGAAAATCAAAGTTTTTTCCTGGAAGCTATTTTTTCTGACAGATTAGATCTAAGCTTCCTTCCTTAAGCTGGTTTCCTTAAACGAAACCTTAAAAATTACTGAATGTATGAGTAATATAAATTTCTGATCTGAATCAACAATACTTTATCAATGGCAGGGGCAGCTTCCGCGCTTTTTCTTCTAGACATCAAAGGTCGCGTTCTTGTATGGCGTGATTTTAGAGGTGATGTTTCAGCTGGACAGGCTGAGAAATTTTTCACAAAGCTTATTGAAAAAGAGGTGAGGTTCTTTCATTTAATCCATGATGTTTGTGTTTGTAGGATTTTCCATGGATTATGGCAAATCATTGATGTGGTGGGTTCTTTTTCGTGTCCTGATTTTGTTTCAGGGCGATCCGGAGTCTCAAGATCCAGTTCAATATGATAATGGTGTGACTTACATGTTCATACAAAATACTAACGTTTTCCTCATGATCGCAACAAGACAGAACTGCAATGCTGCAAGTATAATTCTCTTTTTGCATCGTGTAGTCGACGTAAGTTGTCTTTGTTATCGTGGTTTTAATTGTGGAAATCTTGTTTTCAAAGATTGCAGATTATGTGTTTGAACAGTTCTTTCCCCCTAAGACATGAGACCCATTTTTGAGTCTAGAGCTCTTGCGCCTAAAATTTGTTAGCCAAATTAGTCTTTCAGGAAATTGTATCCTATGAATTGAACCCCAGTTGGGAAATTGCATATTGAAACAACGTAAAGCTTTACCGGATTTTATATATTGCTACTCCTTGAATTTTAAACAATTTCTTGTGTAGGTCTTCAAACACTACTTTGAAGAGTTAGAAGAGGAATCCCTTAGAGATAACCTTGTTGTTGTGGTAAGAGGAACTTAAAACCAATGCATGGTAGTTTTTATTTGCTAGTGGAAGAAAATACTGAAAGATTGTTTTGGAAGAAACTTCATCTAAACATTGTATCGTATTGGTGGCAGTATGAATTACTTGATGAGATGATGGACTTCGGTTACCCTCAGTATACAGAAGCAAAAATTCTTAGCAAGTTTATCAAAACAGATGCTTACAGGATGGAGGTAAATCAAAGGCCTCCCATGGCTGTGACAAATGCAGTTTCTTGGCGCATGGAAGGAATTCTGTATAAAAAGAACGAAGTATGTTCATCTTTTTGTTACTTCTTAGACCAAAATTGTTATCTTCTGTAAAGTAGCTATTACATGATGTCACAATGTAAGTCTCTTCTATATGTACTCAGGTGTTCGTGGATGTGGTTGAAAGTGTCAATATACTCGTCAACAGCAACGGGCAAATAATTCGTTCAGAAGTTGTCGGCGCATTAAAGATGAGAACTTATTTGAGGTACAATTATTTCTTCTTCTAGTTCATGCACTACTAGAATGAATATCTGAAAACTAACAACCCAGCTTTCACCAAGATTATTTGAAATTAAGGCTGCACCTTCAAAATAGTGTTATCTGGTATATACATGCCTCTAGAGTGGTAGGATTGTTGAATGGTAATACCAGCAACATGAGGTTGAGAGTTGACACTTGCATAATTTTCTGATCAAAAAGGTAAATAAATAGAGTTATCAGGTATTCTTTTAGTTTACCAGACATAAGAATGAAGGATGACCCCTTTTTTGATAAAGAATTCAGCTTAAATTTGGGTATGAACTGAAAATTGTCGACTACTAACTCATCAGTTGATACAGTGGTATGCCTGAGTGTAAGCTTGGCCTCAATGATAGAGTACTTTTGGAGGCCCAAGGTCGATCAACAAAAGGAAAAGCCATTGATTTGGATGATATCAAATTTCACCAGTAGGTAGCTTAACTCTTTCTTCTATTTGTATTTAGCTGCTTAAAAAAAGAAGAAAACAGATCTCTGGACACTTTGACTTGAGGAGTTTGGTTGATTATGAATGGTAACTAATGAGCCTGACTACTAATTCTTCTCATATTCACTGTTAGGTGTGTAAGGTTGACTCGTTTTGAAAATGACAGAACCATATCCTTCATACCCCCTGATGGCTCTTTTGATTTGATGACTTACAGACTCAGCACTCAGGTTCACCTCATGCTCAGACAATGCTATATTGAGGGACTTATTCTATCACCTTGGTGCTCCAAATCATGCCTTGCTTCTATTTTATTGATTATATCAGGTAAAACCTCTGATATGGGTTGAAGCTCAAATAGAAAGACATTCAAGAAGTCGAATAGAGATCATGGTTAAAGCACGGAGCCAGTTCAAGGAGCGGAGGTACATTTTTAGAACTTCTCCCATTGCTTAAGTAATTGATATATTGCATCTCATTAACTTCTCCACGGGAATTTAGTTTTATAAAATATTCACAAGTTTCCTTCTTTTCTTGTTTATCCTTTAGCACTGCTACGAATGTTGAGATTGAGTTGCCTGTACCATCTGATGCTACCAATCCTAATATTCGGACTTCAATGGGATCCGCTACATGTGCACCTGAGCATGATGCATTGTTGTGGAAAATAAAATCCTTCCCAGGTGGAAAGGTATGTGTACGTGTGAATCCTTTGCATCTTGTAACCTCTATATGCTATTATTTACAGTCGTTAATATGTCTGGCTTCCTACTTTTAACTGCTTATTCCAACTCTTGGATTCATTTCGGATGTATCATTGTTTATACCATCAATTGCTCAGGAATATCTGATGAGGGCAGAATTCAGTCTTCCGAGTGTAATTGCTGAAGATGCACTTTCCGACAGGAAAGCTCCCATACGTGTGAAGTTTGAAATACCATATTTTACCGTCTCCGGAATACAGGTGTGTTTTTCTAAATTTTCGATCTGGAATCTGCTTTCTCAATGAGCTGCAAGAAGCCCCTTTTTTCATTGGCTGAACAACACATTTCAGATAGATAATAACGAGAATCTCTTCTGCCTCTGGCTTTACACCATTGCACCATTCCCCTGCCAATGTTTCCGTTCCTTCATTGAGAACGAAATTCATGCAACACAATTTCCTAATGTCAAGCTATATGCATTTGTACTTTTCTAATCGGAAGCGTGCAAATATATGTTTCTATAGGTCCGATATTTGAAGATCATTGAGAAAAGTGCTTACCAGGCTCTACCATGGGTGAGATACATAACAATGGCTGGCGAATATGAGCTGCGGCTGATTTAAAGGATAGTTTTAGTCCAGTATGTTGCTGCTATCACGCGTAAATATTTCCGCTGAAACGTTCAATAATTCAAGTTGTTATCTGGTGACTTGAGGGGCGTAATGGGGAAAGTTACTTCAAATACTTAGATATTATTTTTCTTTTTTACTGCTATTGGTGTTGATAAATGGTGGCACCTATTTTGAAGTATTGGTGCTTCCAAGGTTTCGGCTCTAAAAGAGTAATAATATGCATTTGTTTTGGTAATATATTGGTGTATATTTTTGTTCTCAATCTTTCCAATTTTCGACTATAACTGGCATGGCTGTGTTTGAGGCCAAAATCTTCAGCCTTCTCCGTGTAGATCTCTTAGCTAGCTGTATTCATATTTTAAATCCTTGATCTAAGCAGTTTCACTGCTTTTCCGGTCTCGTACTTACCCCGTGAAAAACAAATGTCCTTTGTTGGACTGCCAAACTAACTAAGCCTCCGACACGCTACCGACACTACCCCAGACTTAGAGAAAATTAACGCATCAAAATCATATGAATATTAAATTTATATATTTCCAGAATCATTTATTTCCAGGCAAACAGGCTTCACAGACGAGTTGTTTACATAGTTGAGACTTGAGAGAACTACCTAAAGCGGTCATTTGTTGGACGAAGCTGATACCAATTTTCATTGAATCAACTTTTCTTGAATCCTTTTTATCCAAAATTACCAGATGGCTCTTTCTATCAAGAATATAAAACATAACGTAGTTATAAAAAATGATTTGGATTTCGTTTAGGAAATGCTAAAAAACGGTTGCGATATGTTTTGACGGGATAAAAGAGGATCAGGATCTATCCATGGATACGTAAGGAGTGGTCAGAATTTATTTTCAGAAGGGGATATATAAAGAGGGGTCCCGAAAAAAACTCCTCTTACGTTTTATTTATTCTTTCCTTTCCTTCCCTTCCTCTTTACTTTCTCCCTCTGCAGAAGGATTTTTCTTTCGAGATCTGCAGAGTTTTCTTTTAGGGTTATCGATATCAACAAATTTCTTCTGTCGGCCGTAGTAGATTCAATCAGAGTTGTTCCGATTGTAATTGGTAAAAATGGAATCGATTGATATTGGTTTTATTGAAATCTGTGTGAGAATTGATTTATTTATTTTTTCTGTGTGGGAGTTGTTACTTCGATTTTTTTGATTCATCTTGAAAAAATTGAATCGATTGATATTGATTTTATTCATCCAAGATGAATTTTATGTGATAAGGGTCGGCATGATTGATTAGGGTTGGTATGTGTTACAGTGCAGTGCAGTATTACTATACTCAGTAATACATTCACTCAACACACACCTCCTATTCTGGCTGTAATTTTGTGTTGTTTTCCCTCCCTATTGGACTCGGTTCGATTCAGGTATTAACAATGGCAAATCTGATTTCCCCATTTCATTTACTTATTTTTTGAATTCGTGAGCATACATATATCTTTTTTCTCTGACCCCCTTTTCAGTTGCCTTTGTTTTATTTGCTTATTTTGGATCCTTAATTGATTAAAAAATCATATACAAGAAGTCATATACAGTATGAGTTTTTGTGTAGATGGGAGTTAATTGAGGAGCAGACGAATCTAGAGACAGAAGAAGAAGATGATGAGATCCCTGTTAGATTGAATATTATTTTAGAGATGTAATTTGTAACAGAGAATTGGTTTAACTTGCAAACCGAATTACTATTATATCCTTACCGATTTTTGTGACTGTTGTTGGTCATGGCCTTAATCGTTAGTTATTTTCTTTGTGCTGCATAGGAATTACTAATAGTTGAGAATTTGTCATCTGATTGCAGTGAATTGGCTTATGCCGCAACCAAAGGGGAAATGGGGAAAAATAGTGGGAAGCCGACTCAAACGGGAGCACTGGAAGCTGCAATTTGACATACAGGAATCGGTGTTAACCTCAAATATAGACAAACTCAATTACCCACAGAGAGGCATACAACCAAATCAAAGTAAGTCTATGGGAGAATGTCCCAGGCTTCCAAACTTAACTGCTCAACCACTTCCACATTTTCTTACGTCATTCTTTTTGTATTTACTTCACTTTGGCACAAATGGTTTTGATATTAACTGTCAACACTTTTTTCTTTGGAGAAATTGAGTCTTGCGTCGACTTCTTTAATTTGGGTAAACCTCTTTGTGTCTAATAGTTAGTCTGAGACTCTATAGCATTAGTTGACTATCGACCTGCGTTGCGGTTGCGAGTTACCAAATGCAACACCAAGGGGAGGATGACATGTGTGGCTGAATTTAGATAGTATTTATCTGTTCTATCTTCGCTGCCCTACAGGCCTATGTGATTTGACATATATATCCTAACTCAATTCAGTTATACAACTCATCATGATGGCGGCAGCAATGCAAATTGAAGTTTTAAGAACCTTCCATTAATGGGTAATCAACAAGTTCTTTATTCCGGAGATAACAGTTACAACGCAGCAATAACAGTTCTTGGACGCTGTTCAAGGTAATTCTTTTGATTTCATTGGGTAAATTTGTATTCTGAGTTATTGTTTTTGTATATATTAATCAATTGGATTTTGTTTCTTTATTTTGTTTTATGCTAATTTTTTCTTAAGAATCAAATACTGGGATAGCTCAGATGATACTCTATGTAATATGCGGAAAAAGAGAGAGAGTAATTGATGAGCTCGAAATTCGTGCTGCCATAAAACTAATATCTTATGTTTTAGAACAAAGATATTAGTTTTTTTTTCTTTTTTTTTTTGATTGTTGGTATCATTGTAGATGCACGACTGAGGATTGTCATTGAGTGCAGGGAAAACCATACAGAGTATTGCTTTTCTGGGATCTTTATTCGAAGAAAATCTCTATCCTCATTTAGTAGTTGCATCTCTTTCAAACTTACGCAACTGGGAACGTGAATTTGCAACCTGGGCGCCTCACATGAATGTGGTATGTATTATGAGTCTCTGGACTTATCAACCTTACTAACCATTTCGATATACTTCTTGGTGAGCACCTCATATTAATGACTTGAGAATGATAATTGCTGAAGTAGGTGATCAGTTTTTGGATATAGTAACCAAAATTGTTATTGGGCAGCACCTGGTGGAGATTATTAGTAGTGTTATATTATGAGTCTGGACATATCAATATATTATATTATAAGATATTAATATATTTATGTTTGACAATATACTATCTCTGGAAACCTATTGCAGGTGAAGATTTGCAAAATGGGGAAACAGCGGGTCCATTGAGCATGAAAGGCCCGATTTCCTTTGGGATATACCAACAGAGAAGCATTAACATGTGTTGCACGAAAGTTCCCTTACATGCAAATTTTTACTTATTTATTTTTGTGTTTACTGCACCTTTCAATTTCTTCTTTAACATAACTTTTCTGGCCTTCAAGCTTTCGATATTCGTTTTGATGAAAATGCTCCAAAAGTAGCATTGCCACAAGGTATGATGGTTCCTTTGAATTCTTTCAATACAATGTTTCATTCTTCTGCATTTTGGAGTTTAATGCTTCCAGTTTCTATTAGTACTATGGCTTTTGATGTATTGAGGGGGTTTTGGGGACAAAGGCTTTTGTGGGAAACTGGTGGATAAAATCGAAGCGTACCCATTTTCAGTAGCAAAATTCATTCTGGTTGACTATATGTGCTATACGAAAAGTTGCTGCAAGGCTTAAGCAGTTCTTGATTTGAATTGTGTAGTGGAATACACTGTGGTAGAAACCTCCCGAATTCTGTAGGAGAAAGATGGTGGTTAAAAAAGAAGAGAGTCTTATTACTAACGATATTGAAATATCTACATAGATAATTGATATTGATTTCTCTATTACTGAGTCAAATCAAGAAGAGAGTCTTATTACTAACGAAGCTCCAACTGTGGTTGAATATGATGAAGAAGAACAGCAAGAAACCCTTAATCAACATCTAATCAGAAGTAAAGCGAAAAAAGATTTTAAGAAAGCAGATGAAGATGAGGAAAATAGATTCAAGTTGAGAAATGGCAAACAGGTATTCTCTATATTTCATAAGTATTTTTTTTTAAATGAATAAAAATTATATTGATTTGTTGGATATTGAATCCTCATTCAGTTTGTTGCAGAGAAAGCATACTTAGTTAGTGTTGAGCTCAAAAATGTTTCTGATGGTTCATTCAGCTCAGAAGAATCACTCAAAGAACTTGGACAATTAGTTGATACTGCTGGTTTAACAGTTGTTGGTTCTACATGTCAGAAGTGAGTGCTCTAATATGTTTTTATGCTAGAAGACCAAAATTTGGTGTTTATGGTGTTACAGCTTAAATTCCTATTATGTTTGAAAATAAATGGGATTGATTCATTTACTTGATTGTGCATAATAACACTGGTAATTTGAATGGAATGAGTGTTCTATTCCGTCGTTTTAGCTAATTAAGTGTTTATTCTTATTCTACAGGCTTGCTACTCCAAATCCGACGACTTATATAGGTTCTGGTAAGGTTCCCGAAATCCAAGATTTGGACTTAGAAAAAAGCACCGTGGAAAGACACTGCAATTAATGCATTGGATGCGGAGATTGTAATATTTGATGATGAGCTTTCAGCAGGGTAGGTTGTTTAACCTGTGGTTTTCGTTTTGAACTGAATTATTTAAGGTGAGAATGCTTCGTTCAGGATCTGCAACATCATTCTCTACTTACTCCCATTTAAGTCTATGTGGTGTCATGTATAAGGCAAAGCTTACAGTTTTTAAAGTTCAGTTTAACTTAAATCTGCACATTTGTGGTTTGCTATCTGTTGCTGGAGTTTCTAGCTTTTTTGTTTTAAATTTGCAAACCTGTGTGCTCTTTTTCAATTTGCCTTGGATATTCCTTTCTTACGCAGGAAATATACGTTCTCTTCAGGGACGACCACATGGTGGAGCTTCTTCACTTCATTGCGATGCCTGGATTAGTCTGTGCATATTTGCTCTTGATCGAAGTTTTCGCAGGTAACCAAGGAAGCTATGTCCATAATTTTTATTTGGATTAGGTGGTTTTGGTTCATTTTTTAGGGTGGTGTAAACATGACAATGACAATAAAACAAACCATAAATATGAAAGTTTTTGGACGACGAAAGAGTTTTCATCAGAATGAACATTTGTCAGTCACACATTTTGTCCTCAATTTTTCATATTCAATTTACATTACCACAGAATTGTACAACGGAATTGGCTCCCAAAATTTTCATTCTCAGCTTTAGTAACAGCAACCTAAGGAAGAAGTTGGTCCCATAAATGTATTGTATAAACCATTCTATCCACAATGTTAAAAATGACGTATACCATAGAGAAGACGATGAAACCTTAACAACAAAAGTGTTAGGACTGTGTTAAGGTCAGGGTATGCATCAGGCTCATTATGAAACAGAGATACTCTCAAAATGCAGAAACAAACAATCACTAGCATGTGCAACATAGAGAAACTGAAACGAAAATGCAAAATCTGTGTAATTAGGAGCTAAAGAAGCAAGTTGATAACAAGTTTTAGGAGAGTGAGAGATATTATTATGTATCGAATAAGTTACACTACAACAAGAATTAGCAAGAGTTCAAGCCAGTATTGAGCACCTTCATTTTTTACAGAACAACCTGAAAAACCACAATTGTGTAGATCAAATATGCGGCTCTACTTACATGTTCTCAGTTGGAGCAAAATTAACCACCACAGAGACTAGATTCTATGGCACCAATTGTTACTTTTTCGATGTAATTGTTCTGACCATGATATACCTTCAACAATTCGGAAGCTTCTTTCTCAAACTTACTTACAAACTTACTTGAAGCATGGTCGGAAGAGGCGCACTAGAGATGTATTTTGTGTTCAGAGTGAATGGTTGGTTCTAATTGGTACCGTATTTGAATGCTATAGAAAATTAAAACTTCATAATTTACATTGTTTGGCCTTTCTGATTTGTTTGCAGTTGCATTGTAGTCACATCAGAACACGATCACTATCATTTGGGAGTTAAAGTACTGGAAAAAAAATGACAGTATCATTTTGGTTGCACCTACAGGTAACTAATAGATTTTTGTTTATGTAATTATGGTAAATTTATGTTGGGTCAGACTTATGCCGGGGTATCCTTGAATTTGCTGCGGGAAGGCCTCTTGGAAATTCAGGCATGCGGTTGTTGAAAAAACATCTGGCAAATTTGTATGCCACTGGTGGTGTCGATAAAAAATCTTACGAGGGTCGAATAGCTTTTACAGATACCAACTTGGATAATATGGTGGATTCTGCAGAAAAGGCGTCTGAGGGTACAGTGGTGATTGGGGGCAGAGAATCCATTCCAATGTTTGGCCGTTTCCATGAATTTCTCAGAAGCATTGAGAACCTCTTCACAGAAACTACTATCTCACATTTTCCTGTATGCCAGGATGGTTCGTGCAATGGCTTATGACACTATGCTGCTCTGGGGAGAGATAAACTGGGAGCAGGACGATGCCCGGAAAGATCCAGATGCTGATCCTTCCGTGCGAAAACATGAGATTCGGTATGCGTAATCGGACTTTGAGGTGTCCTCCCTGAAGATATTATCCCCGGTTTATGGTGGTAATTATTGGGTAACACCAAATACAATATAAATGGTTGAAGATGAAGTGGTTGTCTTTCATATCGACTGTTTGCTTTCTTTATGTGGTTATTCTCTGAATGTTATGATTGCCGTCAGAGATGATGCTAATTCTTGCTCATACTCATGTACGTTATTAAAAAAAATTCTCAGATTCGTACAACCCCCTCAAAAACTATCACACCAACCAACCACTTTTTAAGCTCTCATATATTTGGTTCTAAATATATGCGTCTGAATTATGTTATGAATGAATGACATTTGAGAGAAACATAAAGGAAATAAATTTCTGGGCCAAATTTGAAAACATAATACAATTCACTGATCACATATATAAGACCCAAGGGTTATAGACAAAAATCAAAATAACCCAGAACACCAATTCGAATTCTAGGACATTGCAGGTATCAATACTTATGCGAATAACCACTAAATCGCTACGACCAACCAACCAAAGCTTCAGTAGGACACCGAAACATATATAATGCAAAAACAAGGTTACGGGTTTTTATATGTTTAGAATCGAAGATACAACGAAATACTACTCCATTTCGGAAGAAGATACAACGAAATACTACTCCGTTTCAAAAAAAGAATTACTATCACTTTTTTATTTTAGTCTATTTTTAGATAAAAATAAAAAAGTGATAGTAACTCTTTTTTTAAAACGGAGGGAATAATATTTTATCTTGCTAACCAACAATGATGTGTATTAGCAGGTTCAATTGCTAATTTCTAATCAATTGTTGTTAGTAAACTTTCCTTAATCCTTACCTTTCAATTATTTTATGTGTTAGAATAGGCTTCTTGGTCCTATTTGATATGTTAACTGTAGTGGGTTACTGATGTCTATAAAGTTTTGCATAAAGTTCTTATGGAACTGAAGAAAAACTGATCACTTGCTTCCACCGACTTTGAATGTTGAATCTTCAGAACCGGAAGCCTTATTAAAACAGGTGGTATTGGTCCTTCCAGCCAGAAATCCTGGAAAAACACACGTATTGCGCAGAAATATATATAATTTGTGAATCGTTCGAAATAAGATGATTTCTGTTAATTATGTTGATTAATAACTTTATTCATAAATATAATGGTTTTATGTCGTTTTAATAGGTCTCAAAATATTATCTATTTTTACTGGATTAAAAAGTTTAGAATGATTCCTTCAGTCCTCCATGTGGTGGTTCTTATACTAACCAACTGACGAAGAAGAATAAATAATAACAATAGAGTGACGAAGAAGAATAAATAACAATAATAAAATATATACAATGTATGAGTAGTATGTGTGACTAAATTAAATACTTTTTGTATTTTTAAGATGTTAAAGTAATTAAAGGGTGAAAAATTTACAACTCAGGTCAATAACATACCGAGGGTTGATATGTGACTAAAATTAATCATACTAAATTATCTGTGACATTAGGACTCGATATATCTTATTTTTGTGATTAAATATACATGAGTTAATTTTTTTTAAAAAATTAATAATACATATAAAGATCAAAATTTACAGTTTAACAAATATTTATTCTCGTACCGTTATAGCACAGGTTAAATCCTAGTATTTATATATATAGTTTGATCCTAAATATACTGCTCTAGCTAGCAGTATGATGTTGCGAAGGTTCAACTGGTCAGCCACACGAAGCACCGTCACTATTAAGTTTGTGCGAGCCTAGTGGTGGTGGGTGCTCAAGCAATTGGTGATTTTTTTTAATCGAAAAAGCAAAGATGAACTCCGTTTAAGAACAGATCAAGTTACAGCAGCACAAGCTTCCGTGGAGCCTATGAACAAACCATAGATGCTGTTTTAAAGCAGCAAATCTTCTAGAGGTAATTACTCAATTTCAACGGAAACAGAGAAATCATATTATAATTATTATTTATAAAATTCCACTATGGACTTATTTGCACATCAATGGGTTCCGCTGCTTCCGTATCTTTGAATTTCCTTTGTTAACATCATGAACACATTACCAAACAGAAACCAAATTTGCACAAGGAAAAGATTTAACACACTAAAATACTTAAAATTCTTCAAACCAATGAAACCCACGAATTAAACAACAAACAACCTATGTTAAGCTTTGCATTCAAAACTTAATCTTATCAAATTACCGAAAATCAGAGTTCAAACTAAAAATTTAGCCTAACTTCTCAGGATTCGAGAAATAAAACCCATGGAAACAGATGAATCGATGGAGGAAAGAGAATTTGAGGGGAAGTATTTTTTTATGAAGGTTGTGTTGTTGTTCTGTTATTTGGATTTCAATTTGATTTTGATAGTTTGGGAATTTGGTCTATAAAGATATGAAACTTTATTCTCTGATTTCATAAGTTATTAGAAGTAGAATGACGGGTTCTCACTAGCACCGAAACGGAGGCGATGGTGAGCTTGTAAGAAGAAGGAAGAAAGTGGCAGTAAGAAGAAAACGACGGTGAAAGACGGAGAGGAGTCTGTAAGAAGAAGAAGTGGAGATGGAGAGGAGCTAAAAAAGGAAGGCTGATATAGGGGCTCCCACATCAATAGAGGGGCTCCAATAATAAAACGAAATAGGGACACTATGAAGTAAAACTCAAAAACCCCTTATCCATAATTCTTATCAAATACCAAAACTATCCCTGATTATTAATGTTAATTACATTAATTAGTTAAGATTAGATTAAGCTAATCATGATTAATTAAACATAAAATATTTGTTAATCAAATTTTTAGGATCAATTTTTTTTTTTGAATTTGTGTTTTGTGGGAAGAAAAACTTGATGAAATTTAAGAAAATTTTATGGTTTTTTTTTTTAAACCCTAGATTTTGATTCAATAAACCATAGTGGCATTTAGATACCTCTAGATTAAACTCTTGATCTTTTTATGGCACAAATTAGAAGAAATCACGATATGAAAGTTTGATTTTTTGTGATTCAGAGAATGTTACGGTTGGGTTTCATGTCGTACCCAACCGTAACACCAAGAACACCGAAGAACACCATATTTTCCCAAAATTACGGTTGGGTTTTCAACAAAACCCAACCGTAACTCGAAGAACAATGATGAACACCATCTTTTTCCCAAGTTACGGTTGGGTTGTTAACCAGACCCAACCGTAAGTTGAAGAAAAATAATGAACCCAATTTTTCCCCTAGTTACGGTTGGGTATTAAACCAGACCCAACCGTAAGTTGAGAAATTGGTGAACCACATTTTTCCCTTAGTTACGGTTGGGTTTTAAAGGAAAAACTAACCGTAACTTATCCTTAGGAGAATTGATTTTTTTGGTTAATTTTGAGTTTTAAAAAGAAAAATTTTGAAATAATTCAATCATTTTTTCTAGATTGAAGGTAAATTGGGTGTTTGAAACAAAGAAAAAACGAAAAAAACACAAATTAGATAATCTAAATTTGTGTTATCCAGTAGAATTTACGGTTGGGTTTTGGCTTATAACCCAACCGTAACAATTCTGATAATTTATGTTCCATTTTCAACACATATTTACGGTTGGGTTTTGCCTTAAAACCCAACCGTATCCAGTTTAATTTACGGTTGGGTTTGGCTTATAACCCAACCGTAACATATTCTGTTAATTTTTGTTTCAAGTTCAACACAGAATTACGGTTGGGTTTTGCCTTAAAACCCAACCGTAGACAGTAGAACTTACGGTTGGGTTTGGCTTATAACCCAACCGTAACTTATTATGTTAATTTTTGTTTCAATTTCAACACAGAATTACGGTTGGGTTTTTCCTTAAAACCCAACCGTAGACAAGTTGTGGTGTTTGTACAAAATGTATTACGGTTGGGTTTTTCCTTAAAACCCAACCGTAGACAAGTTGTGGTGTTTGTACAAAATGTATTACGGTTGGTTTTAGTTATCGGACCCAACCGTAAATTGTCCTGTTAACTGTTTTTTGATTTTCAATATACTCCAAATTGGGTTTAAAACACAACTTTGTAACTTATTCCTTGTATTGTAATAGATTTAAAGTAGTACATTAAAGGAAATAAACGATTGGAAACGAAATACAATAGAACATTGGATGATTACACTTAAGCACTTAAAGATAATGACGAAAATCAAACACCCGACTTGTTTCCATAATACGATAGCAATCTGTATGCTTGAACTCCTCCCCATATTTGATTCTATATTGCTCCATAGCCAACACATTCTGAAAAAAAGACAAATCAATTATAAGTTTGAATTTTAGAAATCTCTTTTTAATTAACGATTTATTAATTGACAAACTTACTCTTTCCACACCGTTCTCATAGGGATTTGCTTCGAATCTAGCTTTCATTTCTAGTTTTAAGTTGGTCATGCATCGATACAACGTCTCAAACCGTCTCTTGATGGCTCTCCACGTAACCCAAGGGTTTACATTCCCATGTAATGCCGCAAACATTCGAAATACACGATTCCACCATTCATCGGTATCAAAACCCTCATTCCAATTTTGTTGTGAAACAACGTTGTTATTGTTGTTATAGAAGGCTCTATCATAAGCATGCTCTACCATCGTATGCCATGCTCGAACAATTGCAACATCTTCATCATTCGTGTATGTATTTACCATTTTTAGTGGTTGAAAGGGTATGGTGAGAATAATGAGAAAGTGTATACTTATAATGAGAATGAAAGGGATAGAGAATAATGAGAAAGTGACAAGTAAAGGTTTCTTTTTATAGGGAAAAAGTCACCAACGGGTAGATTTTTGAAAAAAAAAAAACCGTTGGAATTGTGTATTTTGAGAGGACGTAAATTCAAAAATTTTGAGATTTCCGTAGAATTTACGGTTGGGTTTCACCTCAAAACCCAACCGTAAAAAATGATGAGGTGTTTTTACAATTTATTTACGATTGGGTTTAGTAATCGAACCCAACCGTAAAATGAAATTTTGAGTGAAATGTAGTTACGGTATGGTTGAGTAACCTAACCCAACCGTAATATCCTAGTGTTACTGTTAGTGTATATTTAACGATATTGTTACGGTTGGATTTTTCCTTGAGACCCAACCGTAAGAAAGTTTGGTGTTTGTTCAATTTTTTGTTACGGTTGGGTTTAGTAATCGAACCCAACCGTAAATATGAATTTTTAGTATGGATTCTAGTTACGGTTGGGTTCAGTCATGGAAGCCAACCGTAAGAGAAGTTTTTTAGACAAAATTAGTTATGCTTGGGTTTAGTTCATTTTCTTATGAAATGCCATAGTTGTAAAAAACCTTATTCTTAACATTAAAGGAAGAACTAAATGAAACGAAATACAGTACATCATTAGATGATTAAACTTAAACACTTAAACACTTAATCATAACGGCGAAACTCAAGATATAAACTATGTTCCAAGATACGATAGCAATCTGTATGCTTGAACTCCTTCCCATATTTGATTTTATACTGCGCCCTAGCCATGACATGCTGAAAAAAATAAATCAATTATAAGTTTCATTATTTAAAAAAAAAATTGGGAAGAAAGAACCATTTATTAATTGACAGACTTACTCTTTCCACATTGGTTTCGTCGGGAAATGCTTCAACTCTCATTTTCATTTCCAGTTTTAGGTTTTCCATTTCTTCATACAACGCCTGAAAGCGTCCCTTGATGTTACTGATCGTCCTCCGATATCTATTCCCGTTTAATGCCACAAACATTTCAAACACACCCTCCCACCAAGAATCGTCCTCCTGACAGTCCATCCAATTTTCAGCTATATCAACGTTTCTATTGTTGTTATAGAAGGCTCTCTCGTAAGCGTGGTCTATCATCGTAACCCACCCTCGAACAATTGCAACATCTTCATCATTCGTGTATCGAACCATTTTAAATGGTTGAAAGGGTATGGCGAGAATGAGTTGGAAAGTCTAGAATTATAATGAGAATGAAAGGGATAGAGAATAATGAGAATTATAAAAGGAAATGTTACCTTTTATAGGGAAAAAATTCCCAACGGCTAGATTTTGAAAAAAAATAACCGTTGGAATTGTAATTTTTTTGTGACTATTGAGTGATAATTTACGGTTGGGTTTTGGCTTAGAACCCAACCGTAATATCTTATTAATTTTTGTGCAAATTATATTACGGTTGGGTTTTGGCTTAGAACCCAACCGTCATTTTTAGTGTTAGTTTTAGTGCGATGATCATTTACGGTTGGGTTATGTAATGTAACCCAACCGTAACAAATATGTGATTTTATTGCAAATTATGTTACGGTTGGATTTAATTATGTTACCCAACCGTAAACATAAGTTTTTAATTGGAATTTTATTTACGGTTGGGTTTTTTATTGAAACCCAACCGTAAATGATCATCTTCGTTTCATATATTCTTCATTTTTTATGGTTAAATCAATCTTGTATTTGTTTTGTGTTGGTGGGAAAAGTGGAAGAGAGATAAGAGAGTTTTAACCCAAAATTTTGAAAACACCAAAATGAGTGATTCTAGTGGCAAATTTGTGGAGGGTGAATCCTTGTATGATTGCCAAACTAAATTCTACATACCCATTGAGGGAGACCCAACAATGTATGATTACTTGGATGGTAGAGAGGTTTTAAGTGTAAGTTGTGATGGTGAAACTAAAGCAAATGGAGATATTAGTCGTCAAAGTGAAGATACAACTGCTGAGAATAGTCAGGTATGATTCTAACTTAAACTCTTTTTCATTTTTTGCAGATATTTAAGGAACTGAAGTGCATTAAATTTTTTTTTTTGTTACAACAGTATAGTTACGGTTGGTTTTTGTCAAGAAACCCAACCGTAAGTATCCATTTGTGTTTCTGAAAAGTACAGTTTTACAGTTTTTCGGTTGGGTTTTACCACAAACCCAACCGTAACTTATTACGTGCATGGGTATTTACTGCACTTGTTACGGTTGGGTTTTGGTTTCAAACCCAACCGTAACATTGGGTTGACTTTTTTCCCTGTATTACGGTTGGGTATGACGAGATTACGGTTGGGTATTACGATATTACGGTTGGGTATGACGTTTTTACGGTTGGGTCCGATGTTTCTAACCCAACCGTAAACTTATTGGTTTTAGTGTTTTTTCTGACGCTTGGCCTTGATCTTTTTTGTTCAGGTTACGGTTGTACCTCAACCAATGTATGATCAGCCTCCTCCAAATGATATTGAAACTATAGATACTACGGATCACTATTTGAACGACCTGGTAGGTTATAGATAAGTTGTTAATCCCTATCGACAATTGTCATAATGCCATTTTTTTTAACCTAACTTTATGTTTTTGGACCATGTAGACATGGGATAAAAAAGAAGATGCAAAGAAGTGGGCTACAGAACATGGGAAACTCATCATGTGTGTGCTTGTTTGTAACAACCAACAAAAACACAACCGCTTTCAAATGGTTTATGAGTGTAGTGGACAATACACAAGACATGCAAAGAAGGGTACTGAGTATGTACCAAAGACGAAGATCAAACGAAAAACTTACACTAAGAAGACGGGATGTCCTTTCAAGCTTCAATTTCATACCAACTACGAGAATAAGTGGTTCTTATCTAGAGTTGTATGCGGTCGTCACAACCACCTACCACCAGAGACTTTGTTAACGCATCCTTCTATGGCCCGGCTTACCAAGGAAGAAAAGCTCATCGTAAACGATATGACGGATAAGCGTTTGAAACCCAGTGATATACTCGGGCACTTGAAGAAAAGAAACTCAAATAATGTGTCTACGTTGGAGACAATCTACAACGCCAAAGCCAAGTTGAAGCGTGAGAAATGGGAAGAAAGGGACCCGATCCAACAACTTTTGTACTTGGGGGAGACAAAAAACTACACCATGTTTCACGAAGAAGATGAAAATAATCAAATTAAGCATATTATATTGGCTCATCCCGAGTTTATAAAGTTAGCACGGTGCTCCCATCAAGTGCTTATGATGGATTGCACGTACAAAACTAACAAGTATGAGCTCCCGGTTTTGAATGTTGTAGGGCAAACTTCTACCAAGTCCCCGTTTAGTGTTGCCTTTTGCTTCTTGAGAAATGAGCTCGAAGAAAGCTATGTGTGGGCATTGGAACAAATTAAATTATTCTACGTTGAAGGTTATACCCCTAAGGTAATTATCACAGACAAAGAACAAGGCTTGATGAATGCCATTGCAAGGGTATTCCCAGATGCTCATCATCTTCTTTGCACGTTCCACTTGTAGAATAATATTCAAACCAAGTGCAAAACGATTATTCGGCCAACAAAGAGAAGCGAGATGGAGAGAATTAATAAATTGCCGGTATCAGAACAAGAAGCGGCCAAAGAAAAATTCAAGGAGGATGACAAGTTGGCGGAACTAAAATGGGCTAGTTTCCAAACTGAATGGGATGCTTTGACATGGTCTATCACCAAGGAAGACTATGAAGAAAATGTTCGTATGTTATGCTTGCATTGGAGTAATTATCCAAAAGTTGTGAACTATTTGATGGACAATTGGTTGAATCCCCACAAAGAGAAGTTTGTAGCGGCGTTCACAAACCAATATAGGCACTTTGACAACCAAGCTACAAGTACCGTGGAGTCATCTCACAACAGAATGAAGAAGAAGCTTCATAATTGTGATGGTGGGTTTGTTACGGTCTTCGAAGCGATGCACGATTACTTTGTCCGTGACCTTGACAGAGTTAAGGAATCTTTTGAAAAAAGCCTTTCTAGAAAACACGTCACCTATAAAGACGAACCATTGCTCCAAAGTATTTTTCATAAGGTGTCGCATTGTGCTATTGAGAAGATAATGTACGAAATAAAGCACTATAGATTGGGCAACTTACACGAAGAAGAAGAGTGTGTTTGTCCTAACATGTCAAGTTTGGGACTTCCCTGCCGACATATGATGCCCAAGTACGAAGAAGACGGTGTGATCCCAATTCAAGATATTGATCCGTTTTGGCAACAATTGTCTTTCGATGAACCCATCGTCGAGCAAGATTTTGGTGCATCGTTTGCCGACACCCACGTTGGAAAGGCTATAGCTAAGAAATACGATACATTAAATAAGGCGCAAAGGCAAATTTGGTTGACAAATTTGAGTTACTTCGTGTTTCCGCACACAAGGTACTCTGTCAAGGAACCAATTAGAGGGAAGAGAAAAGGTAGGCCTTCTACCAAAGAATCGAGGGCCGTGGGACGGAAAAAAGCTAGGGAATTGCATGAAGAATCAAAGAAAAGAAACCCAAGTGCATTTGAGCATTTGCAAAATGAATATGAAGCAGAGGATGAGAAGGAGGACGATGCTCAAAGAAAAATCAGTCGAACGGAACAAGGGGGACCAAGTGTAGTAGATATTAAAGGAAAAGGTCCCGCGGTTCCCACTCAACATAGTTCAACAATTGAACTTGGTGCCAAGGGAACAGTACCTCCACACCCAAACTCAATAAGAGTAAGTATGAAGGAATTAGCAAGAAGAAAAAAAAGAGTTAGTATGAAAGAATTAGCAAGAAGAAAAGAAAAACTTAAAAGCAATACATTAGTGGTTGAAGAGCCATATACCATCCGGATTGCAAGAGGATTGATGCAATTTCCATCTAACTATTCAATAAATGAGAATGGCAAAATCGTCCGAACCGAGCAAATTATTTATGAAAATTATATGTCATCGTTCCCAGCTTTTTTTCGTCCATACATAAAGGCCACCGACGATGTTGCCGGTGATGGTAATTGTGGATACCATGTATTCATCGAACAAGTTGGACCATTTAGCGGAGCAGCAGGGTTGGGTATGGACGAAGTAACTTTTGTAAGGCATAAGTCAGCGGTTGAACTACGCTCTTACCCGGATATATACAAGCCAATGATGTGTGCATATAGAGATGAAGAGTCGTTGTTAAACGAGGAGTTCATTGCTCTCGAAAGGCGTTTAATAGGCAATAAGAATTGCACTAGTGAGTATTGGATGAGCATGCCAATATGTGGCCAAATCCTTGCCAACGCTTTTAATTGCGTCATCCATTATATCTCAAATGGATATTGTTTTACATTTGCACCAACAAGATCAACATTTGTGGAACAATTGGCAAATAGAAGATGTGTGATTGGGCTGGTGCAGAACTGCCATTTTGTTGGTCTAAAGTTGAAAGAAGGAAGTCCATTACCCCCTTTACAAGAGGGGTACGACGGTGATATCGCCAAGTCTTGGTGTCACAGATTCAAGGATAATTTCGAACTCTGGAAGGCATTAAAACCCTCACCGACATTTCAATTCATATCATTTGTTTCTGAGTCGGAGTCAGAATGTTAATATGTATGTTGGAGGAATCATAATATGAATATAGTTTTTTGGAATATAAAAATTTGAACTATCATATGTGTTACTACAAAATGTTTCCAGGTTTACGGTTGGGTTTTTAGTAAAAACCCAACCGTAAACTAGGCACTGAAAAATTATAATAATATTACGGTTGGGTTTTGAGTGAAAACCCAACCGTAAACCCTCCAGTTTAAATTCACTCAGGTTTACGGTTGGGTTTGTACTCAAAACCCAACCGTAAACCTGTCACTTTTACGGTTGGTTTGTGAGTACAAACCCAACCGTAAACCTGGATGAATTTAAACTGGAAGGTTTACGGTTGGGTTTTCACTCAAAACCCAACCGTAATATTATTATAATTAACCTTTCTTTGGAATTTCAATTCACTCAAAACTGGGTTCAAAACACAAAATTTATGTAAACATCAATTTTTGACCACATTACAACCCATGAAATCATTAAAGTAACCTGGGATACAATTGAAATTAACACTAAAAAACCCAAAAATGGCATTACAAAAGAACTAATAAATAGGTTTGCGACTGAGCAAAAAGTCTTTTAGGATGTGATAATGAGGTAGGTATAAAAAGGGCCATATTTTCCATCTCCTCCATTCCGTAAGAGATCTCTGTAACACCTCATCATCGGTTTCACCCCTAAGTCGTAGTTGACCAATAATACGAACTAATGCCATAAATTCTTCTATGTATCGGTGTATAGTGTTATATCGACAAATCAACTTGACGTGATCACGGTTATAAGGGTTGCCGGTTTCAGAACAAAAGTTTTCATGGATTGTTTGCCAATAACTCGGACTCGTTATACCACTTTGCCTTCTTTCTTCTCCTCTTTTTGGAAAACATAATACATAGTTGCGGCAAATACATAAATCTTCTTCCAAAGAAAAATCTGGATTTTTAATGCCAGGTTGACCCATGTTCCACTATGTTGGAGATGATTGTTGTAACATAAAGGTTTATTTTTTGAAAAAAAATGAATGGAAAGGATATGTCTTCAACTATTCCACTTATAAACCAGAAGTATAACGGTTATATTTTGAAAGATGGGTCGTACAAGGTTTGAACGGCTCTATTTGAAAACCCAAAAAAAATATAATTCAAAAACGACCCAAAACTTTCCACAAATAGTATTTACGGTTGGGTTTTGAAAATAAACCAACCGTAATATCCTAGGGGTATAATGTTTTAAGGTCATACATTTTACGGTTGGGTTTTCAGCAAAAACCCAACCGTAACCAATGTTT
>JAJJMC010029502.1:4178815-4275598 GCA_023531435.1 Papaver californicum
ATTTTACGGTTGGGTTTTCAGCAAAAACCCAACCGTAACCAATGTTTTTACCTTTGAGTTTTAAGGTCAAATTTGGGTTTCAAAATCAAAAATTTGAACTTATTCAATCATTTTAACTAGATTGAAGGTAAATTGGGTCATTCAAACAAAAAAAAAAACGAAAATGGAACAAATTAGAAAATCAAAATTAAAGTTATCCAGTAGAATTTACGGTTGGGTTCTTGCTGAAAACCCAACCGTAATATCCTAGGGACTTTAGGAGTTGAGGTCATAAATTTTACGGTTGGGTTTTCAGCAAAAACCCAACCGTAACCAATGTTTTTACCTTTGAGTTTTAAGGTCAAATTTGGGTTTCAATGCCATAAATTTGAACTTATTCAATCATTTTAACTACATTGAAGGTAAACTGGGTCATTCAAACAAAAAAAAAAAGAAAACGGAACAAATTAGAAAATCAAAATTATAGTTATCCAGTAGAATTTACGGTTGGGTTCTTGCTGAAAACCCAACCGTAACCAATGTTTTTACCTTTGAGTTTTAAGGTCAAATTTGGCTTTCAAAATCAAAAATTTGAACTTATTCAATCATTTTAACTACATTGAAGGTAAACTGGGTCATTCAAACAAAAAAAAAAAGAAAACGGAACAAATTAGAAAATCAAAATTATAGTTATCCAGTAGAATTTACGGTTGGGTTCTTGCTGAAAACCCAACCGTAATATCCTAAGGACTTTAGGTGTTGAGGTCATAAATTTTACGGTTGGGTTTTCAGCAAAAACCCAACCGTAACATTATTATTTCATATATACGGTTGGGTTTTTATAAACACCCAACCGTAAAACTGTACTATAAAAATGTGACAGTTTTACGGTTGGGTTTTGGCTAGAGACCCAACCGTAAACCTGTCTTATTTTTCATTTTCCCAGTTTTACGGTTGGCTGTATTTCTGATACCCAACCGTAATACTAATGTGACTGGGTATTTTTACCGAAAAAATATAAGTTTTTTGGTTTCCAACTTCAAATAACTGGTAACTAAATTTTGGCGACTGATTTTTCATTTCACGTCCAAGTTAAATTCAAATTTCAAATCTAACTTCACAACTAATTCACACATACGTTAAACTTTGTTGTCCATACACATAGAGTTAGGGAGAAGGAGGAGGGGTAGGTCGATGACTGTGACAAGCTCTTTTTTTGCTCCTAACATTACGATGAGCAGCACCGCCACGAGTACGAGCTCCAACACGACCGCCTCGAGTACGAGCACCACGTTGAGCATCCCCGGCTTCATCATGTGTCTCTTCATCCGATGCTTG
Organism: Papaver californicum; assembly: GCA_023531435.1. Classification (NCBI taxonomy): domain Eukaryota; kingdom Viridiplantae; phylum Streptophyta; class Magnoliopsida; order Ranunculales; family Papaveraceae; genus Papaver; species Papaver californicum. The sequence continues at coordinate 4,180,133 of JAJJMC010029502.1, forward strand.
GGGCTCTCTCCTAGTAGTACTCGCATCTGTAGTCGCGCCTCTTGTACTGGGTCTACTCCTCTTTAAAGTCCGCTGCACATCCTCAAGTTCATTATGAACCTCCCTAATCAAACCTTTGAGATGGTCACGCGTCCTCACATCAATTGTGCTTAGGCATGGATTAATAGAGTCCGCCAATGCAACGGCTTTCTTTTTCTATTCACATATGGAAATAAAAGTAAGATCAGTGTTTAATAATAAATCTTAAAAACATCAATAACAAAAATAATGTACGTACCAAATTGAAATATGCCTTCTTCCAGAAACCATCTCCTGTGTTGATTGCCAGAGTCTCCGGATCATTGTTGATGATAGTTGGATGACCAAAATGGCGATACCAATCCAAGTAATCTCCTGTAGCCTCTTTTGTGCCCGGAGAGGGAGTTAACTCATTCCTTTGGAGTTGGTATTTCTGATCATTGCGGTTATTCCAAACTGCGACTGAAGGCGTTGGCTTATAGTTTAACACGATGTTTGGCCCTTCGATCATCGACCCATTCACACACAATTTAAACATTTCCAGTGTAACCGTTGTTTGGACGTATCCATATTGGCGGAGAGTTCGCCGCGGGTTGGACATCACGTACCCAAACGGATGGTACAAAGGGCCGTTGTAGCCTGCCACGTCCGTCAATCGTCGTAAATCTTCAACATGTCCATCACCCTCTATGCTAATCTTCACATAAGGATCGAAAACAACATCTTCGACCGTGAAAGCATCAATTTCTTTTCTCATCTTTGCTATGAGCATTTCTTTATATTTTGCCTGCGTCCCGGTGAAGACGAATTTCTTTCCCGTAGGTCCATTAACATCAACGCTTGTTTGAGGAGCCAGTCTGGGAAAGTGATCGTATACCCATGCCTATAAAGATAATTAATATAAATATAAGAAAATGAAAAAAAAATAAATTAAAATTGAACATTCAAATTCAAACAATAAATTACCTGAAGCAGACCGGTATTACCGGCAATCTCAGTTCCCCTGACCCTCGAAGCTTTTCGAAGGTTAGCAAGTAGGTAGGCCAGGGTGGCAGTTCCCCACGAGTACTGATGGGTCATCCCGAGATCACCCTGAAGCCATTGTAGATAATGGACGTTCACCCTGTTGCCCGAGTTGTCACCAAAGAAGATGGTGCCGAGCATATATAGCAGATAAGCTCTGGCTGTTCGAATGGCTCTGGTGTCATCTATGACGACCCCAGCCATTTCCAACTTCGCGGTCCCTCCAAACTTCTCCCGTAGTGACCGCAGCAATATTTTCTTGCTCATGTATTGAACTTTCTTCTTTGGCATCCCCGGTTTATCTCCAGTCACCAATTTAAATTCCGATTCAGCTTCGGTCTTCTCCCATCCAAGTGTTTCCAAAACCAGTGCATAAATATCACTCCAGGACATGTTGTTGTCAAAACCCTCAAACACAGATTTACCTTCCACCTCCAGCCCTAGAATTGAGTGGACATCATCCGGCGTTATAGTCATTTCGCCAAATGGGAGATGAAACGTATCGGTCTCAGGCCAATAACGTTCCCTGAACGCTGCGCAGACGACGCTGTCATACTCCCACATTGAATTTATAATTCCGGGAGCTAACCCGGTACCATTTACAAGAATTTGTACAGCCGTACATTCTTCAGTTAAGGGCCAATGTTGTGCCCTTTGACGAACCAATTTCTTGATCGCCTGTGTATGATCCTACACAAAGAATAAAAAACAAATTTGTTTTACTTACAAAAGTTAACAAACAAAAATTTAACTAAACAAGAGAAGTGTTTAGATTAATACCTTGGTCGCTGCAACTTTGGCAGCCCATGAATGGGGATAACCAAATAATATTGCTGATTTGTCTGGGGCCTCACCCCATAGCCCTCCATTCCTCCTCTTAGGCCACAGTTGAGGTTCGGCCTTTTCTTTGGGAATTTCTTTGGCAACCACCCTTTTCTTTGCCTTTTCTTTTCTAATTTCTTTACCTTTGCCTTGAGGGACATGTTGTTCTCTGTCCCCCTCTTCTTCTTCAACTTGTTGCTTTTGTGGTGGTTCTCTAATCACAAGAGAACCTCTGGGTGTTGGTAGATCACCCAAGCCTTGGAACACATTATATTCCTCTTCTGCAATTTGAGGATCACTACCACCACCTACCTCAAAAGAGGGATTATGGGTCTTGCTCACGCCTCTCTTCTCAACCCCTAAATGCTTTCCGTGGCGAGGGGTTGGAGTGTGAGAAATAGGTGTTAAATTATTACCCCTTTTATTCTTCCTACAACACACAACCAATACAAGTTAGATAATTTCCAAGCAATTCAACTTCAAGTAAAAAAAATTGACTACACAGGAAAATTTACGGTTGGGTTTTTGAGAAAACCCAACCGTAAATTTCTTCCATATGTTACGGTTAGGTTTTAACAAAAACCCAACCGTAACTTACATGTAATTGACTTGCATATCATTTTTACGGTTGGGTTTTTCTTAAAACCCAACCGTAATACAAAAACATAAATTTTAATGTGCGCAAATATTACGGTTGGTTTATTCTCAAAACCCAACCGTAAACTATATAAAAAAATTATCCATATGTTACGGTTAGGTTTTAAGAAAAACCCAACCGTAATTTTCCTAACAAAATTTTTATTCAAGCTAGTGTTACGGTTGGGATTTTCTCATAACCCAACCGTAGAATGGTTTTAAAAAATGGCGCAAATTACTTACGGTTGGGTTTTCTATAGAAACCCAACCGTAAAATCCTAAACTATTCATCTTCTTCCCTTGGATTTACGGTTGGGTTTTGAAAATAACCCAACCGTAACACTCAAGAACACCAAATGTTACGGTTGGGTTTTGACACGGACCCAACCGTAATATCAACTGTGTCCAACATTTTTTCCCCAAAAACATGATCAAACATGCGAATAAATCAATTACAAGTTCTAAGAATAACATGGGTTTGATTCAATACCTGAGATACACCATTGTTGGATTTTTCTCTGCTTGATTTTACGAACGGTTATCGATTTCTTGTTGAATCTCTGGATTAGGTTGCCCTGAAAAGTGTTCATTGCCATCACTCCTACCTTGAACTCCTTTAGTATGGTTCTTCATCTCGAATTATTTTGTTGATTTTAATCGACGATGAATTTGTGAATCGGCGATGAATTTAGATAGGTTACGGTTGGTTTTTTCTTTGGTTTTGTTTTTGAAAGTTATGAAAATTTTGAAAAGAAATTAAAAGAGTTTAAGTTTTAATTAGTAGAAGGGTAAAATGGACATTTAACTTTACCCCCTAGGACATCCCTTATCGTAAAATTGGGTCACCTTGGCTCAACTAGGAGCCCCTCTATTAATGTGAGAGCCCCTATATCAGGCTTCTAAAAAAGACTATAGCGTTAACCAACTTTCTGGAGTCTTGACACATATCTATTCTAATTAACTTATGCTAAATCCCTTGACGTTTTGGTTACTTGACCTAGTTGACTAGCGGGTCAACGAACCAAACAGTAAATTGGATAAACTTGCGAACCCAAATCCTCTACCATATCAAAATTTGGGACCCAAACGTAAAATAACTTTAAATTGAAAAAGAAAAAGAACTATGATTAAGGTTCGAAATACAGGTCGTGTTCCGAATTATGGCCACTGGCCGTGACCGTGATAACATGACGGGTGTGAGCACGTTATGGGAAAACAACGTGTTATTTTGGGGGAAAACATTTTTTTTGACATTTTTTACCGTAATAACGGTTGTTATGACGGTTAAATAGAAAAAAAAAGAAAAAAAATTATGATTTGATATTCCTATCTAACAGTTATTGTGGATACCATATTCCATATGTCCTCTCAAGCCCAAAGGGCTAGAATTAAATGTAGACGGCAAGGTCAAATCCAAGTCTAAGAATACTCTAGAATGTATGTAACTTAGTCAATGTACTTCCTTGAGAAGCACCAAATCATTGAAGAGGTTCTCCCTCAAGACTATAAATATGTAATCTTAGCCTCAAAGCCAAGGACCCCAACTTGAAGATTCTATCAATGAAGTGAAAGTTTTCTCTTTACTTGGGCTAGCTTTAGTGTCTCTTTGCTTAGTAGTGAGTTTATCTCTACTTGGGTGTGGTATCTATCTTTTTAGAAAATCTGGTTATAATGTACGTAAAAACGGTTATAACAGGTCTAATAACGTTGTTACAAGGTTTTTTATTTTTTATTTATTTTTTGTTTTTATTTTTAAAATTTTAATTCTAAATTTTGATCTTTAATCAAGTTGTTCGCAAGGGTTACCTTGTTCCTCTTCCCCAGGAATCCCAATAAATTGGCAACAAAATATTTATATAAACTATTTTTTTTATAAAAACGATTATAATGGGCGTGAAAACGGGAAAAACGTTCTTAAAAACTCACATTAAAACGTTATTTAGTAGAAAAAAGCTTCAAATTAATTTTAGAAAAATGGCTATAACGTGCATGCAAACAATTATAACGGGTCTAAAAACAGTGTTATATAGAGAAGGTATTGATGACCCTTACGGGAACGCTACATGGACGTGGCCATTTTAACGACCGATTTTTTAGGAAAAAAATGTTGGTTTTCAAACCTTGATTATGATTGGACATTTCTATTTAACGGTTATAACGCGTGAGAACGTGAAAATTGTCCTATACAACATCGTTGTTACGCTTTTTTCCAATACAAATTTAAGAACTTCGATGGAATAAATTGGTTTCCTGAATATTTATTACAATAACAAAATTTTTACTTTTACGATTTTTTTTTTGTATTTTTTGTAAAAAAAATCTATTTACATGTTTATAACGGACGTTGTCACACAAAAACAAGGAGGAAAAACCTTAAAGTTGATCATTCGAAAAACAGTTATAACAGATGTGAAAACAGTCCTACAAAATGGTTGTCAATTGCTATAAAACACCATTATTTAGAGAAGGGTAACAGTAACCCTCACTAGCCGTCATGACAGTTTCAACGACTGTATATTCATTTTTCAAACTTTGTTACATTATACGTGGTTGATTGAGCGTTGTACGAGCATATCGTATCTAAAAATCTAGTGGATAACTTGTGCAATATTGGCACAACATTTTTGTGGCGGTGGCAGTGATGATGGGGCTGGTGGTGGTAACCGTACTGACCTTGGCTTGTTGTTGTTATCACAAAATGCAATTAGATTATGAAAAAGTGGAGGCATAAAGATAAAACTGCTTAAGTGGAAATACAGGTAAAATATAGAATAAGAGAAAGAGAGGAATAGATCTTATTGATAGACATCAGTTCCATTACATAGTTAGAATATCCGTTATATACACAGTAAGGGAAAACCTTAACTGACTAATTGGGTTGCACATACACGGGACCAAAGCCCTACAACACCTCCCCTTGTGCGGTACAACAATACTGCATTCATGTGAAGTCCTTCACATATACTGCTTCACATGTAGTTTTCTTCTTGATGACCAATGTGTCTAAGTCAATTGGCTCAGTAAAACCTCGGCAGGAAAACCCAGAAGGACAAAACCTGAACTAAGGAAAAATAGTACAATATTAAGAAAATTTAAAAATATATTTGGACTCGTATATGTTGCCTCGTTAAAACCTTGTCAAGGTAAAAACCCAATGGGACAAAATCTTGACGAAGGGATAAAAAGTACAACGCGATAAGTCCGGAGTGATGCCTTTGTTAAATAACCATACATGGCATCCTTTCTATGATGCATGGGTGATTAATGAAAACCCAGTGTTGAAACGCAATAGTAGATCAATACTGCTAGTTGACTTGTGCTGAAAACTGTTGTGATACAATTCTTGCTCCTTTATAAAGGTTGTTTCACTTGTCATATTATCAAGATTCATTTCTTTGATTCTGATATTGTTCAGTAATATCAACACGGTCTCCAGGTCTTTAACATTCACCATATACCTGGTTTAGTTGTAGTTATCTCATTAAAAACCTTGTCGAGTAACAAAAACCCTATGGGAAAAACTAACCCCGATTGAAGGGAAAAAGAGTACAACACAACTTCATAATTCGAAGTAAAATATATCGACATCATATTCTTGGATTCTCCCCCTGATTCCATTCCGCGGAGTTTCCAGACAGTTCCTTTAACCATGTTCTTTTCGAAAGTGAATAGGTAAAGACTAGTAAATAAGTCTACCATGTCTCCCCCTGATTACTTTCGTGGGAGAAGATATTAATGTTCAACAACTTTTGGATTGCACTTCATTAGAATTCTTATTTATGTCTTTACAGGGATAAAACAAACTCATGTCAGTGGTTGTTTTCAATTTTATGATTACATTCATTATACATTCCAATGACATTGTGTCGGCGCTGAGCTATATATATAGCTAATAAGTTCACTTAGGATGAAATATTTGGTCGAGTATATTATTCTATGTACAACAATGCGTATATTGCACTTAATTAGGGGAATTTTATCTCCCAACACATCTTCATCATCTTCCTTTAGACGAAATGGTCATTTACTTATATTTGAATCTCCACTAATCATGGGAGTGCTAGCAGGATGCATGTCATTGTTAAATTTCCTGATAACTTTGGACATATGCAAACTGGTGGAATAAATTACCACAAGCTCAGTGTTGGATCGAGCTTTCCCAGATTTTTCATCTCAAATTCGGATTTCAAGCAACTTGTAAAATCTCTTATTTCATCAAGAGTACATATAATGTCCATACCATCGACATAGATAGCTACAATTCCAAATCAGGAACTTTTCTTTGTGAGTACGCAGGACACAGTACCTTACTTGTTTATCCCTTCCCAATAAAATAGTCACTTGGACGGATATACCAAATTTGTCTAAATGTTTCAATCCATAAGAGAGCGTTCTAATCTAATTGCAAACGCACTCAGTGGTTTAGAGTCATTTGATTTGGGGAAAAAAAGGCAATCAGACACTTTTGTGAATATGTTTATCCCTTAATCCTTATAGAGATATGTAATAATTAACCATGCCCAAATGCTGCATTTCAAGTCCTTTTGAAACTACCAAGCTAACCGAGTAGCAGAACGTTATAACGTTCATTATAAGAAAGTAAACAATTCTAGGGCTTTGTGAGAAATCTCGCGCCATAAGGCGAGTCATTATACTTTGAGACTTTATTTTTCTCACTACTCTTTGTGAAAAATAATCATATATGTCCCATAGGCTTTACACTTGGTTGTATAGCACTACTACACCAAATACCTATATATTTGTCAAAGAACCAAGTTCTACCTAGATTGTGTAGGCCAAATATGCTCATGTGGACCTTAAGTAACAATGAGCATGGTTCGATCTCATCATGCTCTTTTTCATTGAGCAACTGTATATAAAAATAATAATCATCAATATGTTCGAATAGTATTTCCCTTACTCAATTTGCATTCTCATAATCCATTTGGATTTCATTATTCTCTGGAATCATTAAACTTCGGAACGTCCTCCTATTTTGATTCACAGACATAATCAGAGACAATTTAACGGGATGATTTCATTGATGATATGAATTAGGTTGTGCCTTACTCACCTACTTCCTTTATAGGTAAGCATTGATTGAACCTAATAGTCTCTCTATATTCCTTTATGGATCCACGGCCTCAACTACACTTCCATCAAGTGTGGTTGCAACACCTTATTATATATCCCTTACTGGGGATTTCTAACCTTGTAGGCATATTTGCAGATGGTATGTGTGATCTTATCACTTTAACTATATCAGTGCATATTATGAAAATCGATATTATTTTTAAATCCACATTTACATTTGTGGGGTACTAGAATCAATATAAGACAGAGTGGAAACACACCACGACAAGTCTTGTCGTTCCTTTAAAAAAAATTTTTTTATCTCCCCCTAACGACAGGAAGACTGCCTCATCAAGTGACAACCCGTTATTTTAGCGGTTAAGAGATCGTATGACAAAGGTTTTAAAGCGAGGATAATTGTCGGGAATCCATATCTAACATAACTACTTAATTGTTTTGATAACACATCGTGTTACGACGTGGGTTCATAATGGCACATATACAGTACAACCAAAAATGCGTAAGAATAAAGATATCAGGATTATATCCAGTTACCAACTGGTACGCATAAGTGGTTGACCAATAGTGGGTTCTAAAACGAATAAGTAAAGCTGCATATAGTATTGCGTATCCCCAAGCAGTAATAGGTAGGTTGGTATGCATAACCACTGCTCTAGATACTGTAATCTTTTGATGGTAGCTTCTGCGAGACCATTATGAATGTGAATATTGGGTACGTGATGCTCAAACGTCGTCTATTCCATCTAGACATACAATAATCATCAAATTATTTTGATGTGAATTTTCCAGCATTATCAAGTTTGATAGACTTGATTAGGTAATCAGGGTGGTGAGTCCTTAAAAGTATAACTTATGCTAGGAGCTTTGCAAATTCAGCATTTCTTGTGGACAATAATGCAACATATGACCAACGGGTCAAAACATCTACCGGAACCATATATGAATGGTCCGCACTCTGGTGTATAGGTCCTCAAATATCAGTTTGTATCTCCTGAAAAAATGGGATGTTTTGTTTGGCATATTTAGCGTAGGATGGTCTCGATCCTGTTTTTGCTAAAAAACAGGCTTTGCAAAATAAACAATATGCTTTTAACATAGTCAAATAAGCAAAATGAGAGAAAGGTTGCACATCAGTTGCTTAAGAAGGAAAATATCGTGTCAGAACACTTGGACCAGTTAGTGGCTGATATACGTTGTTGCTTTGCATTAATCTTTTTTCCCTTTTTTTTTCTCTCGAAAAAATGATGTTCGTCTGAGTTTTTTAAAACTCAGATCATCATATCACGACCTGGGTGCCCTAAGCGGTCAAAGCATGTATGAGTCACTATTCAATAATAAATCGTTGGTTACGACGTGGGATTCAATAATCCGAATAGTAGAAAGATACAACCCACTGGATTGACTCATTAGTTTAACTAAAATGTGTTTTCTTCCACATTTGTTAGAGATAACATTTATATAATTGCAGCCAACTGGAAATAAAATCAAACATTGTTGGTTGATCAAATCACCATCTTATTCACCACTTTTCATACTGAACCATCAAGGCATGAGAATTACAAAGGACCTAATTTCTAGTAAATTGTTTAGGCTTGGTCTAACTCAACTTGAAAACCAAAAAACAAGCTTAAATTAGAAATTAAAATGGAATAATAATTACAATAAAATATTTTTAATTCAAGATTTACACAACAAAATTTTTGTTTTATAAAGTTTGATATTAAAGTGTCAAAAATAATAATATATTTTAAAAGTAGTGAGTTCAAAAATAAACATTTCTTTTTATCTATAAATGGGTTGGTTAGAACTTAAACTTGCAGGGAAATAAACATGTTTGGTACATATAAATGCTCATGTCACTTAGTCCCACACATTGAAAAGTAACCAAAGGGCTACCAGTTTAGATGAATTCAATTAAATTAGAATCACTCAAATTGCATATAAGTCATCTCAGACTAAATCCATTCTAATAATCTGCAATATATATTTTCCTTTTAATGTATTCCAATAATCATTTAAAAACAATTAAAAAATAGGTTATCCAATTCAAAATGATGTAGTCATCGTTAATGCTTGTTCATTAGGGGATGTGACTTTTATTTTATTACAAAGTTTCCACACAACTCGGTTATGACCTTCATCGCTCCTAATTCCATACTTACCACGTTATCACAGCACCAGAAGTATTTCAAACATACAACATCTTTTAAACTAAATTTTAATATACTAATATATAAATGCTAATATACAAACTCTAATTCCAGAAACATGGGGTATCTTTGCATGAGCTTCAAGAAGTATTGCAAAGGCAAGTTGATAAGAAACGATTAATTTCTTATCAATGACCAACACAAAGAAGCTCAAAAGATTATGATTTGAAGAATCAAAAACCAAACATTAATAATTTTCTTAATAATTTTCTGATTATTCCATTAACTAAGAAGGAATATTTATAGGCTACACATTTCTTGGAAAATAAGAAAATAAATCCTATACTACCAATACCAACAAATCGTAAAATAGGAATTGATATATAAGTACTTGTACCGCAAAGGTACCCTGTAAGCAATTTTATCACCGTGCATTGAAGTTAATAGTGCAACAAATTTAACACCACTGACACGTTTCAAAACAATATCAAAAGCCATAAGAACTCAGTAATTTCAATCTTTATGCGATACTTCTCACAATAGACGGCTATTTTCACAGCCTTCATTCAACTTATCAATGGACAAATATGAACGTAGCAATATGTTATAAGCAGTCTAATACTTAAATAGTGAAATTCAGAAGCGTTTTTTCTGGAAGAACCATATGCATTCCAATCTTCAGCAAAATCTAAACACATTGCTATAGATAAAACCAATTAAAAAAATATTGGCAAAAGCAAATCCAAATTAGAACCAAAAGGAGGAAGAGTAATCAACACCAAACTCATAACAAATGCATAGAGGAAGTAGAATAACAAATGTTGTTGTAAATAAGTATGCATCATTTAAATTTTTAACTACATTTATTCAGTTATACCAAGTACGGATCATGTAAATTTTCATGATATGGCACGTAGGATGCTAAGGCTAAGAGATGACACAATTATTTGTTGTTGTTAACTGAATTAGTTGTTATTCTTCAAATCCAAAACTACAAACCCATCATTACACTAAAGAACCCCCCTACAGCTTACACTATTGGGTCAGAGACGGGGTCCGTTGGAATTTCATTAGCTGACTCACGTAAAATTGCATTGAACATGGCAACATCTACTCTCGCCAGACACTGCTCCATCACCTGTTCACAAATTAAAGGCCAGTTAAACCTTCAAAGCAGATAATAATTTAATCTTGTTAACATAAAGAAATCACTTAGGCCACGCACTGGTTTTATATCTAGGATACTAGATTTTTATTTATTTTTGCTCAGTAAAGAATGAATTGAATAGAAGAAAAAAAACAGAAAAAAAAAAACAGAGCATCAGCTCAACCTCAAAGAAACAACCCCAGACATCTCTCAGGGAGGACAAAAACCCAACAACAACAAAAAAACCAACTACAACAAACTTATAAAACTGATCCCAACCAACTTAATGACCAGAAACGCATCTATCCCCGCAAAGCAATTTGAGTTTCTAGCCCAGAGAAAAGCTTGTATTTTAACATCCCTTCTAATATCGCCAATTTTGGTAGGTTTGTTTTATAAAACTTTAGCATTTCTCGCTTTCCAGATCTCCCCTAAAATCGCAGCGGGAGACGCCTCCATATACCTTGAGTCGAGAAATCATGGCCAGTCCAACTGTCCAGGACTTGGGAGGGGCTGGGACAGTAGGAAGTACTCCCCCTTGAGGTCTTGAAGCAGTAGGAAGTACCCCCCCTTGGACGTCATTGTCATTAGAGATACTGGCAGCGTCAAGCAAGCTTCTCAGATTCTTGATTAAGTAAGATACTCTTACTGTTTAAGCAAATCCCAGTTAGGTATAGATGCAGGTTCACCTGTAATCTGAATTCCTATTAGCTATAAATGGATGACAGCGTAATTTCCAGCTATATCAAACTAGGAAATAACGAAGGAATTTTCACGTAAAAGTACATGCACATATAATCAAGTTGCTTTGACACAATCCAAACAGAACCCAAAACACCCAATTTGGGGAGCCATACAGAACGATGACCATAACAAAGGGAATAAAATACCAAAATAAAATCATTTTTTGTTTTGTTTGACTAGGTAAAAGTAAAATGACATGCGAAAGTGCCAGAAACAAAGATGAACGAAACAAGAGATTAGAGCGTTCACAATCGGACGATCATAAGGCTGATTAAAGATCAGTTTTGATCTTTACTCCGAAAAAGTGAGGCGTAGTGGGTCGATCAAAAATAATGGATAGTCGAAGAAATTGACTGTACCTGATGAAAAATAGTCATTTTTCCCGACTAAGTAGGTTATAGTCGAGCGGGCTCTTAGTGTACCGCTTGATGCTAAGCGGCGTCGTAGGAATTCTCCCAGAACCAAGCATTATTCTGGGACAACGCTCAGAAACACGAGCGGTAAGCTAGTAGTTCGTCTGATCAAACGTTATTCTAGGGCTTCGTCTGATGAAACGGGGTACTAGGATCACGCACACACACATGCGGGCTGCTGGAACACCGCTCAGTTGGAGCGCATTGCTAGCATGCCGCCTACTATCTAGCGTGGTGCTAGCACTCCGCCTATACTTAAGCGAGGCGCTAGGACACCGCTCGCTTCTAGGCGCTCACTCCGCCTGATTGAATTTTAACCGTTTTCTTACCGTTGATAAACGACTATAATTTGTATTCTGATACACCTATAAATAAATGAATTTATATCTATCATTCCCATTTCAAATCCACATCTTTTATATTTCATAGAAAAATTTTAATCTCTCGTTTTCATATAATGTCGGAAAATTTTAGGCTTAATGCAGAATATTTTACCCTAGAGGAAGATTTATCCTTATATCGAAACATAGTCTTACATTATCCAGCAAGGAGTCATGAACGTCGGATGAATGGTTTAATGAGCATGCAATGGTTAGAAGATATTCATGCTAACTTTTGTAATGAAACCGGTAACCCAAATGGCCGGAACAGAGCATGCCTTTTTTGTCGATATGTGGAAATCACAAGGGAAGTACTAGAATTTTCTTCTTTAACCGCTAAGGTGAATGAAAGAAGAATTAAGAATGAAACTGATGATGATGTTGTTGCCAGATCTCTGGAGGAATGGAGTAGATGGAAACGTTCATATTTCAAGTACCAACCTCATTTCGAGATCCTAAGGGTGATGGAAGAATACAATCCTTTTGTGTTGATTATTCTCTGAAGATGTGAAGAACGTCGTCCCGGGCGTCATACGACCCGTTGAAGGTCTGATAATAGGTTTGCTTAAGTGTTTAAGTGTGATCTATTCATTTATTATATTTCATCTCCTTTAATGTATGCCTTTTCGGTTCAACGAAATGATGTTACAAAATAAAGTTACTTCCGGTTACAACCAAACTTTGAGAGAATATTTGAAAGTTAGAAAAAATCTCAAAATCGGTTGAGAAAGTGAGCAGTTACTTCCGATTACATTTTGGACTTAATGAACTCGTAGCTTTCAACAAATGTGAACTCTTCTCCTTTTTCCTGACATAGGAAAAAATTACATAATTCATCAATTTAAGTATTTTGTTATTGGAAGACCAAACAACTTAGGTTATGTAAAAGATACTTACATATTGTTGGATCGATAACCCTAAATGGGTGGGGTTAAAGATCCGTTGTTGTATAGCTATATAATCATCTATCCCTTTTCGAATAAGTTGGTATCTATCATGAATTTCTTCAAGAGATCTTTGCTTTGGATTTCCATATTCTCGAGCATATTGGATGTAGATCCTACCCCAAAAGGTTTCAGGTTCAAACCTTCCAGCTATGATATCTTGACATAAGGTTTCGTTATGCCAGGTTTTGGTTATAGCCAAGTCTTCAGCTGAATCAAATGTTGCCATGTTTGTAGGTAGAGGTATGAAGTGAATTACAAAGAGGAGATTATTAAATGAAATTTTTAGAGTGTATGAAACTAGGTGTGTGTGGTATTTGGTAGAGAATACACATGTATTTATAGGATAAAGAGAGAGACATAACGGCTAGTATTTTCAAAAACTTACTACTTAGCATGAATTCTCTGCAAATACAGAATTGGTCATCAAATCTCTCTAAATAACTCAAACTCATTACTCCATTTTCAAATGAGACATCGAGCGGCTAGCAAATGAGTTTGTAATTTATGATCTATCTAAAAATAACATGAGCTAATAAGTAAAGCTAAAATCACTTTCGCAGGCATCGCGGATACACTTAGCATGTTCATCAAGCCTTTAAACCCCTAGGTGCCCCTAGCGGCCGAGTTTTGTCTCGGGGGGGTTTGCAAGAGATTTACCCACAAAACATATCCAGAGGATTTAAAATTTTTAATCGTCACCAAAATCTGACCATAAGTGTTCGATCAAGTCATTTCGCAAACGATATGAGTATCTTTGTCAAATACTGCACGTCTGCGTTGGTCCTTTATCATTCTCGAAAGTTCAGCAGTGTTGTGTCTAGAAATTTTTACCGGTGCACCGTGGCTGCGTTGATCATACTCATGCGGCCAATCCCCGGGTAAACGTTCATCCTCCACTATTATATTATGTAGAATGATGACAGTTTTCATTATATATGCTAATACGTCTGGATTCCACATTCGTGTTGGTTGTTTGATGATTGCAAATTGATTTTGCAGTACCCCAAAGCCGCGTTCTACATCTTTTCGGCAACCCTCCTGCATAGCAGAAAATTGATGTTTCTTCTGAGAATGTGGATGTTTAATCGTAGTCATAATAGTAGCTATCTCCGGGTATATTCCATCACCAAGATAATACCCCATATTTACTGATTTTCGTTGACAACAAAGTTGACAGCCGGTGCTTTCCCGTTGATTAGCTTTTTGAAGATATACGAACGGTTCATCACATTTATATCATTGTTAGAACCAGGCATACCAAAAAATGCATGCCAAAACCATAGATCATACGAAACCATTGCCTCCAGGATAATACTTTCACTACCTTTGTACGCAGTGTAAGCACCGGATTCAGCCGATGGCCATTTATCCCATTTCAGTGCATGCAATTAACACTTCCAATCATCCCCGGAAATCCCCTTTCCTTGTTCTCAGCAAGAAGCAGTTCAACATCACGCTTAGTTGGTGTGCGCAAGTATTCTTTCTCGTACAGATGGACTATCGTCCTACAAAACCTACGAGTAGCTTCCAACACTGTGGTTTCTCTGATCCGTAAATACTCATCTGTTGAATCTGCCGCACATCCGTAAGCTAACATTCTGATTGCGGCAGTTACTTTTTGCTGAGGGGTTAATCCAAGAACACCACAAGCATCTCTTTTTTGAAGAAAATAACTATTTACGGCCACGACATCACCCAAAATACGGTTGAATAATTCTCGACGCATTCTAAATCTTCTACGGAATACATTAAGAGGAAATGTAGGGCTTCTGCAAAAGTAATCTCTCCATAGAAGTTTGGCACCGGCATCACGTTGTCTTGGTATTTGGATACGTGTATGTGGCCAGTTTATACTTGAAACAATTAATCCCGCAGTGACTGCTTGGTTATTATGGATCAATGCAAGTGAACTTTCGTATAATGAGTAATAACTATTGTTACCATCATCACTTATTGAAGAAGAAGAAGAAGAAGAAGAAGAAGAAGTAGGAGGAGGAGGAATAGAAGAACAAGAACCATAGTACTGATTGTTATTTTGAGAGTATGCCATTTGTTTTTTGATGGTTGTATTTTTGGTTTGTATAATTGGAGAATCGAGTGTGTCAATTTATAGGCAAATTAAGATAAGATTTTGAGTTTTGAATTGACTATACACGGTTGGTATTTTAATGCAAAAACAGAGTTGAAGGAAGTGGGGTGAATAGACGCATCAGAGATATGAATTGTAAGTTGACAAGACAATACCAAATGACCAAAAAGACAAAGAAAATGCAAAATTAGAGTTCTGAATTGACAATACACGGTTGGTATTTTAATGCAAAAACAAAGTTGAGGCAAGTGGGGTGAATAGACGCATCAGAGATATGAATTGTAGGTTGACAAGACAATACCAAATGACCAAAAAGACAAAGGAAATACAAAATCATAGTTCTGAATTGACAATGGTGAATAAAATTGAGGCAAGTGGGGTGAATAGACGCATCAGAGATATAAATTGTAGGTTGACAAGACAATACCAAATGACCAAAAACACAAAGGAAATCCAAAAGCAGAGTTATGAATTGACAATACACGGTTGGTATTTTAATGCAAAAACAGAGTTGAGGAAAGTGGGGTGGACAGACACGTCAGAGATAGGAAATGTCAGTTGACAAGACAAAACCAAATCACCAAAACGACAAAGGAAAAAAATTCAGAGTTTTGAATTGACAATAAAAAACTAATATAAAGGATAAAATAATCAATTATAATTGTAAGAAAAATAATTTGAAAATACAATTCAAATCTGATAAAAGAAACAGTTTTTTGTTCAACTAACAATTCAATGCTAAGGAATTACTACTCTTCTGTATCTTCATTCTCGGACACCGAGCGCGGGGGCATAAACGGAGGCAAACATGATCTAGAATTATAGTTATTTGATTGCATTGTTGATGAAGATCCCTGACCCATGGTGTTCCACATAGGTGGCATATTCTGAGCATATGAGCCAAACCCAATGGGTGGTTGTTGTTGACGAAAATGGGAAAGTTGTGAGTTCAACATGCCAACCTCATTTCGTAGACCCTGTATTTCTTCATTTTTGGCAATGAAAAAATCCATCCTCTCCTTAGTTTCATTTAACGTAAATTCACGAAACTCTTGGGTAAAATCAGACAACTCTTGAACTAAATCATAAGCCACGACCTGTGATGGAAAAAATGAAATCAAATTCTGAACCATCATTGTATACTAAAATCAAATTTACACTGTTTTGTTGTATACTTACGTATGGTAGTTGTTGTGGGGGAGGAATGGGTACATGTTCACGACGATGTTGGATGTTGTGTTTAATTCGGTCACCAGCATAACCGTACGTTTCAACCTCCCAATCGACTTTCGTGGCATATTTATACAGGTTAGTCACATGTCGCCAATACTCGAAATGCAGATCATAGTTCACGACACGTACAAACTCACATGCAGGGACCAAACAGTTTTCGCTCATCTCCTCAACCACGTCGTCGCTGAAGTTGGAAATACAACTAAGCGGTTGCTAGGAACGCCCCATCTTGGATTGTTCTGCCTCCAACACCGATCTCCGAGATACATGTTATTCTTTATCCAAGAAATTTACAATAAACAAATAAACAAATCAGTTAACCGAAATGAAAAGAAAATAAAAAACATTCCAATGGAAATAAATTATAAACTCACGGTGCCTAGCCAACAGAATATTTCCCTTTTCTGTGAGAGCTCTACAGCTTTCCGTCCAATTTCAGAATCCATCACAACGGTCGCAGATTCCCACGGTTGCCAGGTCACATCGTCTACAGACAACTGATTCATATCAGTCCTTGAACGAACAATATCAATACCCTTCCTTCGGCTACACAACCACCTACGACATCTAGGCCATTCATGTTCACTGTCAGCCAAAGGGTTATTTGGCCGACAAATGCCCAGATATTCGTACCCCCAAAACTACAATTTCATGAAAACCAATGGAATAAATAACTTAGCAACAAAAAAAAAACAATTTAATAGAATTATAAATAACACAAACAAATTTACCTCCAAAATTTGGAAGGGTCCGGCCAATGAATTTTGTCCCCTTCCAGATGCGGCGAGACCGGAATACAATTTAGAAAATGCAGGAGAACCCCAGTCATATTCGTTAACTGCATTTAGATCCTCAAAAGCAGCTAACCATCCAGCATCAATATAGGTTTTTACATTTGAAAAGAAGAACTGACCCAAAACATACATATAGAAGGCTCTGGACACTCTATCAGCAAGTATACTATTATCGTTAGCCGCAATCAAAGTTTGTTGATCAAAATATGTGCTCAAAAATTTAACAGTAATTGCATCTGAAACCCACTGGTACGGAATAGCTTCTCTTTTACAGACCGCATTATTTTTAAGTTCAGGAAATATATGCTCTCGGACATATTCAAATTGGAACTTCCCTGAGTCATACGGAACAGGTTTCCCAATACCAATACTAATTCCTGTCAGCATTACCCAATCAAGAGGAGTGAACCCAAGCTCACCAAACGAGAAGTGAAACATCCCAAAAACGCTCAATAATATAGTTAATAAGAGCATGGGATGAATCTACTTCATCTATGGACAATAATCGGTCTCATCCTCCCCTTTCAATAATATATTTGAACCTAGGGGCATGTTTAATAATACCTTGGTAGGCCTGAAGGACGGATTTGAGGGAACGACGATGTGAAAACTTGAAATGGGCGTCGCTTGAATACGTTATATTGGTGGAGACGTGATCCTCAGTATCTTCTACTACTGTATAGTGTTCCATCCCGGGAACATATACCGTTTCTTCTCCCATACGGTCATCTTCTGAATCCTCGACGATTTTAGTCTCCTTGGCCCTCTTCTTTCGGCCAACGAATCTAGAGGTTTTACTGCTGGACATCTGGGCAAACAATTCATACAATATTGAAAATAAAGAGTAATCCCCACAATGCATAAAGATAAAAATCTACAATAATCTATAAATCAAGGAAAAACATAATAGTTTCATTCTTACAATAGTAATTATCTAATTACATAATCATATGTACCAACATACAAAAATTAAACATTGTTGAACAAAATTCATCATTAACAAAATACTTCAATATCAATGCCCCAATTATACCAAATAACATCAAAATTCTCCAATTGCAAATTCTTCCATAGACATAGCTTTTAAAACATAAACATTCTAAATTCTCAAATTTTTAAGACAATCTAGTCAATTCATCAAAAAATTAACCACAACCCAACTCAAATTAAACAACAACTTAATCAATTATATCTTCAATTCAACAAATTATCATCAATTTTTTATACCCAATTTACAACATTCATAAACCCTAAAAATTATCCCAATTCCATAATTACAATTTCTAAAACCTAATAATCTCAATTTCATAATCACATGTTTAATCATTCAACATATATAACCAATTTAACTAACAAAACATCATAATAAAACATACTCTACATTTTATTTACAAAACAAATATAATTTACAAAAATTAAAAATTACCTTGATTTCGCTTGAATAATTGAAAATACCTTGAGCGGAGTCTCAAAAACCTAGGCGGGACTTTGGGTTCTCGTTTGGGAAGTTTAGTGCTCAAGTTGGGTGGCGGAGATGGGTTTGAGTTGAAGATGGAAGTGGATACAGGATAAAAATTAGGGTTTTACGGTATAAAAACGAAGATAGAATGGGGAGGGCTGCTAGCAGCTCGCCTGGAATCCCAGGTGATGCGCTAGGACACCGCCCGTCCCATTCTACTCACACACACATCTTGCACATGTGCCCATTCTTCAGGCGTGCTGCTACAACTTCGCCCCACCATGCGTGCTTCTAGGATTCCGCCCGTCTCTCTGGCGTGATCCTAGGATACCGTCTAAACACAGACGTTACGTTAGGATTCCGCCCCACATCAGGCGTTATGCTAGGAGACTGTCTCGAGCAAGCGTAATTCTAGGACTTCGCCTGTCTTTCCAAGCGCATCGCTAGGACACCGCCCCACCCCAAGCGCATTGCTAGAGCACCGCTTGACTATACACGGCTGTTCTTGGGCCGGACTAAAGACTAAAATTTTTAGTCTTTAGTCTTATAGTCTGATCGCATGATTGTGGATGCCCTTAGAGCGTCCACAATCATGCGATTAAAAGGCTGACTAAAGATCAAAAGTGATCTTTAGTCCGAAAATTTGAAGCGCAGTGGATCGATTATATTTAGTGGATAATCGTCGAAATCCACTGTAGCTGACTAGAAATAGGAATATTTTTCCTGACTAAAACCTGTTTAGTCAAGCGGGGTCGTAGTGTACCGCTTGAGGCTAAACGGTGTTGTAGTGATTCGCCCAGAGCCAAGCGTTGTCCTGGGACAACGCTCAGAAACACGGGCTGTAAGCTAGGAGTATGCCTGATCAAGCGTTATTCTGGGAGTCCGTCTGATGAAACGGGGTACTAGGATCACCCTTCTGACTTACCGTCAATGCGCGTTCATTCTGAAGCTCTGTTTCTAGAGTCTTAACCAATTCACTCACCTGCTCCTTCCTCGTCTCTCTACGTGATGATGTCGTAGATGACATAGATGTATTACGCTGCGGTTCAATGCTTGTTCTCTGGTTGATCAAAATAAAATTTTGTATCAGATGATGTTGTAAACAACTGTTAATTAGTGTACCAAAGTTCACAAAGCCATACCTTGTGTTCGTTATCAGAGATGTTATTTGGAATATGTGCTACTGCTGCAGGGTTCTTGTTAGATTCATTCCACAAAAACAGCAACCCCCCGAGAGAATGAATATAGCTAAAATTATTCAAAGGTGAATAAGAAAAATGAGTACCTTGGTTTGATGTTCAACAAAACTGTTTCTTGCACTCCCTGAACCAATCTCCAATTTGGTCTCCACTTTTGGTCATCCAGGTAGAACACTTGCATTGCTTCATTAGCAATAAAAAAGCATCGTCATAGTACCACTTAAAATTCACACATATGTTTAACAAATTACTTTCCTTTTGAATAAGATTTTCATTAGGATTTGTGTTGAACCATTCACAACTAAATAATACAACTCAATGACCAAGTTTATACACCAATTCAATTACATTGGTTGCGTAACCGAACAACTCGATCATGTTCTCTAACTACATGGAAACCAGGATTTGGGGCCCGTCTGACCCATAAACAAACCCCATAAATAAAACATCACGGGTATGACCTCATAGAGTGAGTTCCACAAGCCAGTGAGAACAATTCATTTGTGGCTTCCTTTGATTCTTGATGCCGCAAGTATTCATCATCTACAAATTTAAGAAGAAAACGAAGACGTGATGTTAATAAATCTAGCAATGAACATTGTGTGTGATTGCAAGCCCAATCCTCAAACCAACCCCAGATTCTCAACCATAAGAGAGAAACACCCCCAGGAAACCCCACAAAAAACACCGACTTTAATCATCTAGAAAGACCCAAGTTCTCTCAAATAAGTTGAACAGAAGGTCTTAGTGAACATATTTGAACCTATTAAACACGTTGTAATGTATGTTTTACTGGTAAGAACTGTGAGTGAGAGCATCAAAAGAAGCTAAAATAGATCATGCCGGAATGAGGAATATACTATATATATAGTAGAGGTCTTATCAGTTTCTTTGGGTCAATAAGTTCAAAAATCCTGATAATTGGATAATGAACTCACTGAAAATCTAAAGAGATCTCCCCTGGCCCCTGAATGTCGAAAAACAGAACCATACTCTCAAAGTACCATAAAACAGCTCAAATTTCCTTGACTATATAAGGTGGTCGAGATAACATGCTTCACTTGGTTCACTTACATTAAAGAAAATGCTCCAAGTGTATTCATTTCTTGGGATGTCTTGAGAATCTGGGGTTAATTTAGGATCAGACTTGTCCTAAAAGGTTTAATCTATACTTACATGTTGTTTTAACCATTGCACAAAGTCTTTTTGTTGCCTTCCAGATAATTTATCACCACTTCCAAGCTCCAACTCAGTTCTTCCCGGTATTTGCTACAAATCAGATAATACAGATAATTATTTTTCCCATCAAAAGAATAACATTAATTCAAAACGAAAACAACAACAACAACAAAAAAAAAAACTGTAATGAAAGCGAAATTGAAAAGGAGTCTCTCACATGAAGTATGGCCGAACTTCAACACATTACAGTGTACATGGATTAATGTTCCATAATTCAAGATTGTTTGTAAAATCCAGAGTTTACTAAGCACAATGCAAATAGGATCTAATTAAGAGCAACAAATAATTCTTTCAGCTCCTATGCTTGTACTTACAACCTCAACAGCATCGATCGCAAATGTAAACCAATTATTATAAAACTTGATTTCAGTTATCCAATCAGTCATGCCAATAGGAGAAATCCCAAATCTACAAATAAGTTCCAATAGGAAAACACCCGCATTACACTAATGCCATTTTTTGTTGTTGTTGATAGAATTAGGAAAATGGTATGATGCATCTCAAACACACAAATTGAACACCAAAAAAAAACCCGGAGATCTCCTCATGCCAGGACCTAAAAGAAAATCCAATTCTAAGATACTTGTTGATTGACTTAACATTCAGTGATAGATTATCTCAAGAATCGTCACATCTCAAAAAATAAAATAAAATAAATAACATAACATAACATAAGAGCTACAAACCACATATGAATCCAGCTATGATAGTACCTAGTATGCCTTTATTTTTCTGGTTGATTCTTCCCATCTAGCTTATGAGTATTCGAAGTTTCCAAAAGAGATTGGTGCTTCTTTTCCCAGAAAAAATTGCAACACCCTCAATGATATCTGTTTTTATTCAGTCACAATATCGAACATTTTAGATATAAAACTATTGAGGCCGGTGAACAGCAAATGAAAACAAAATGAAACCCATTAGATAATGAAATACTGTAATGCAGAGACGACAACAAAAAGAATGAAAAAACAACAATTACCAAATCTATATGTTGCGTGTCCGGATCATCGACATCTGGAAACAAATAACCTTCGAGCTTTTTTTAAAGGAGAAAGTTAGCTTGAGTTTTTCCAGCCATTACGAAGGATCCTCTTTTCTTGAATTCATGGTCTCGACATCTACATATGAAACATAGAGACAAAAAACAGGGGAATCTTAGAAGAAAATAAAAATAAAAAATACTAATGAAACCTCATACAGCGATGAATTATAATCAACCGGTACTAAAAAATATATATACGCATATGAATCAACGCTTTTATGGATATAAAAAGACTCATGCTATTTCTAATCCACCATTATTATTAATACAATCCAATAAAAAATTAATTAGAATTTACTATTTTTTAGAAACCAAATCAAAGTAAAATTTATTAATCCAATCCATTCTATTTTTCTTTTCCTTTTTCTGAAAAATTCTTAATATTAAATCGGAATTCCAAACACAGATGATACCGACGGATCTTAGTAACCAGAAGACTCAGAAAAATATATGACAAAAATAATTAAAAACTGAGATTCCATAAAATTTAATAATTTCTATTTCTATCCATAGTATGATTAAATCAAGAGAGATCACTTCATTTTCACACTAATTCTTCTTTTGATTTGGGAATTCGGACACTTCTACTGAAATCCAAGGTTCCTAACTAGTTTGCATCACATTCTAACTAATAATTTTTTTACAGATTAAAATAAAAGAGAAGGAACTTAAAAAAGCGTTTAATCGATTAATTAATCTGATTCAATATCTTTTCCGGTCAAAGATCAAAATATTCTTCATTCTCGGCTTCATCTTGGTCGAAGAACTTCATTTCTTTAGAAAATAAATCGATCGATTTCTTATGAGAAGGGTCGCTAGTAGATCTTGAGAGCAGCGATGAATCTGAATTAGAAAACACAATAATATCAGTTGAGATGATTTAACTAAATTTCAGAGGACTATACTTTGAAATTTAACTTAAACTTATAACTTTCTTGAGAAAGATCAAAAAAAGTTAGATTTATCTACACCTCTAAGAGTGTTCAAGCCTCGGATGCTGGTTATAACATTAAAGATCTTAACACGAACTCAATACAATCTCGTGAACCTACTAGCATTAATGTGAAAAATCTAAAGAATATATAACACAATCACAATTTTTAGTTCTCGTACCCAAATAGTGACAACCTAAAAAAAAATTATTGATTGGTGAAACAGTGACAAGCTCTAAAACACCAAAAATCAAATTGATAATGCAAATTAAACTGGTAACATCAAAAAAAATGAGTTTAACAAACTAACCTCCTCGTAGGAAGTACCCCTGGTTTTGATTTGAATGATAAATTAACCTCATTAAAATCCTTGCATGCCTTTTGATTTGCTTTGGGATAAACCACTGTACCAATTAATGTTCCTCCATATTAAGGAACCCCAAAGTTTCCAATTGCACATTCATAAACACTTTTCAGTGAATCAGGCGAAGTCACTCTTAAACTGTTCTTCTCTACCACAAATTTACCAAAACGAGAACTAATTCCCGAAATCAATGCCAAGATAAACAAACAAAACCCTAACTTTTCCTTCATTTTTTCTAGATTCAAGTCAACACCAATAACTTAGTGATCAAACTAAAAACTTCACCTTTTTCACTCAAAACCAAAAAATTAAGACAACCCAGATTAACAAATTCAACAATTGTAAAACCCCAGATTGTAAAACTTAGTAATCAACAAAACCCAGATCATAAAAAGGGTTTCTTTCGCAAAATCAATACAAATGGAAGAAAAATATCAGATTTTTTTCCATCAGATAGATATGCACAATCTGTAAAAACTGGTACTCTTACTCTTAATTTGAAGTTGTGTATGAGTTGAAGTATGATTCAAGTAGGAATATAATAAGTTAAAAGAGTAATACTAGGTAAGAAATACAAAATAAAATTTGGATATCAATGAAACGTGTTGATATTAAACTGTTCGTCCTCTGCTCTCCTCTCCATCTGCAGTCCCTACTATTTTACATTTTTACTCATGCAAAAGGTTCCGAACAATGTGACAAGATTAGGTTACACTATTTTAATGGTGAAGAAGATGAAAGGGATAGAATGTGATAAAAGGGATTAAATGTAATGTTATTGTGTTGGAGAAGATGAAGAAATTAGATTAGGTGTGTTTTTAAAAGTTACAAAAACTAAATTCAATCCATAGGATTGTACTAATAAAAATGTTAAAAAATTGGGATTGATTTAAATATATGGATTGGTTAATAAGAATAGTGGATTGCAAATAACAAGAGTCTATAAAAAAATAACAAAATAATATTCTAAAATCTCATTGTGGGATGCCAACACCATTTAGAAGAGTCTAGCTATTTTAGGAATTAGTTTATATTTCGTTACTTACTTTCTAAACTATGTCCTCTATATATTCATAGTTTGTTCTAGGGTTTAAGCAATCAATACAATCAATAATATTGAGCTTGGCTTAGTTTGATGGCTTATCACCAATCAAACGATCAATTTATCTATCTTTCGGGTTATGATCTTTTAGTTCGGTATCGGATCCTAACATCTGGATCAGAGCATTCGATCTGAGACCACTCTTCCTATCCAATTTTTTTTTCAATCTTCCACTACTCTATTATCATCCTTTCACCGTATCATCTTATAAAAAAAAGTGGATGTACTGAAGTATCATCGTTGATCAACTATTGCGACAACACGACAAAGGCGTCATCTTGGGTGAGTATATTTGCCGGGTTAATTAAGTCCTTGTTCTCACAGTCATTTTAGCCTTTTAACCCATTAGCAACATTTGCGTTTGTGGTTATTTAACCTGACTTTGTTTAGGGCTACCAAAAACTAATTAGGGGCGACTAATAACATAAAATAAAGTCATTTTAAAGTAATCTCAATACATCCTTTATCCATCTATTTTCTATAATGGCTAATCTATCCTTGCTTAATTGGTGTTAATTTTGATTAATTAGTTGATTAATTTGGTTATTAGAAAATGATTTGAGTTAGTTTTGGATTAGAAATCGAGAGTGTTTTAGATTGATGTTTCGAGTTTTAGTTTTGTACAATCGGTAGGATCGTGATTTATTTTCCTACCTATTGTACAATCGGTAGTTTAATGGAGTACTTAAACTACCGATTATGTATTTGTCCCAAATTGAATTTGTCAAAACTTCCAAAATTTCGAACTCTTCATCTTTTACAATCGGTAGGTATTGAAAATTTATATCTACCGATTGTAAACATATAATGAATTAAACTTTAAAATTTTAAACTTTGTAATCAGTAGTTTAAAGATCAATTTTATCTACCGATTATAATGGTTTTGTTGTCCAGGACTTTTCTTGCTACAATCGGTAGTTAGTGAACATAAATAACTACCGATTGTGGATAATCGGAAGTACGTGAATTTAATAACTACCGATTGTATGTAATCAGTAGTTTAAAAACATTATTATCTACCGATTATGCCGATTTTACTTAACATCTAACTTCATAATACTATTTCATCATCCGAAGAAAAACTTGTTCAAATAAACTTACTAAATATTGTTCATTAAACTTGTTCAAAAACACAAAAACCATCTGAATAAACGAAACAAAACACATTATAGAAATTCAAAGTGATCAATCTCATTGGTAGATTACACTTAAACACTTAAGAAAACCTCTTCAACGGGTCGTATTATGCCCGGGACGACGTTCTTTACTTCTTCGGAGAATAATCAACACAAAAGGATTGTATTCTTCCATCACCCTTAGGATCTCGAAATGAGGTTGGTACCTGAAATCTGAACATTTCCATCTTCTCTATTCCTCCGGAGATCTGGCAACAACTTCATCATCAGTTTCATTCCTAATTCTTCTTTCATTCACCTTGGCGGTTAAAGAAGAAAATTATAGTACTTCCTTTGTGATTTCCATATATCGAAAAAAAAGGCCTGCTCTGTTCCGGTTGTTGGGGTTACCGGTTTCGTTACAAAAGTTATCATGGACATGTTCTAACCATTGCATGTTCATTACACTATTCATCCGACGTTCATGACCCCTTGCTGGATAATGTAATACCATGTTTCGACATAGGGATAAATCTTCGTCTAGGGTAAAATTCTCAGCATTAAGCCTAAAATTTTCGTAACCCGACATTACATGAAAACGCGAGATTAGAAATTTTCTATGAAATGTAAAAGATGTGGATTTGAAATGGGAATGATAGATATAAATTCATTTATTTATAGGTGTATGAGAATACAAATTATAGCCGTTGATCAACGGTAACATTTCAGAACGGTAACAAAATTGGAAATCGAAATTTTTTAAGAAAATTCAACATTTTGTACAAGCACAATCGGCAGTTTAAAAAATTCTTAAACTACCGATTATGATAAGTAGCCCCAAATTGGAAATCGAGATTTTTTTGAAAATTTCAACATTTTGTACAAGCACAATCGGTAGTTTAAGAAAATCTTAAACTACCGATTATGATAAGTATCCCCAAATTGGAAATCGAGATTTTTTTGAAAATTTCAACATTTTGTATAAACACAATCGGTAGTTTAAAAAAATCTTAAACTACCGATTATGATAAGTAGCCCCAAATTGGAAATCGAAATTATTTCAAAAATTTCAAAAATTTGTACAATCACAATCGGTAGTTTAAAAATTCTTAAACTACCGATTATGATAAGTAGTCCCAAATTGGAAGTCGAGATTTTTTCAAAAATTTCAACAATTTGTACAATCACAATCGGTAGTTTAAAAAAATCTTAAACTACCGATTATGATAAGTATCCCCAAATTGAAAATCGGGATTTGTTTGAAAATTTTAACATTTTGTACAAACATAATCGGTAGTTTAAAAAAATCTTAAACTACCGAATATGATAAGTAGCCCCAAATTGGAAATCGAAATTATTTCAAAATTTTCAACAATTTGTACAATCACAATCGGTAGTTTAAAAAATTCTTAAACTACCGATTATGATAAGTAGCCCCAAATTGGAAATCGAGATTTTTTCAAAAATTTCAACAATTTGTACATCACAATCGGTAGTTTAAAAAATTCTTAAACTACCGATTATGATAAGTAGCCCCAAATTGGAAATCGAGATTTTTTCAAAAATTTCAACAATTTGTACAATCACAATCGGTAGTTTAAGAAATTCTTAAACTACCGATTATGATAAGTAGCCCCAAATTGGAAATCGAGATTTTTTCAAAAATTTCAACAATTTGTACAATCACAATCGGTAGTTTAAAAAATTCTTAAACTACCGATTATGATAAGTAGCCCCAAATTGGAAATCAAATTTTTTGGAAAACTCCTGGACACTCGCAATCGATAGGTTTAAATTTGTACAAACTACCGATTATGATTAGTAGCCCCAAATTGGAAATCCAAATTTTTTGAAAACTCCTGGGCACTCTCAATCGGTAGTTAAAATTTTGTACAAACGACCGATTGTCGCTGAATGTACATAATCGGTAGTTAGTAATTCTTAAACTACCGATTACTGATTAATTTACTCAATCAGTAGTTGTTTCAAACCCGCTAACTACCGGTTGTACATGTAAAATTTATAGAACATAACTTGTTAAAAATAAATCGATGGCAAATCAAATGATAACTCAAAAAAAAGTACATATAATCATCTCAAATCGGAAACCTTCAAACCAGAAATATTAAACACTAAAATAATATCCTTCAATTTAACGATTACAACCTAATTCCTAACTTTTTTGGTTTTAGGAAGAGGAGCACGAGTAACAGAGGCTTCAGGTTCATCGGCTTGAGAAGCAGGGACATTGGCTCGAGGAGTAGCACTCGTTGAACCGCGAAAACGTTTAGTCTTCTTAGTAGTTACATTCCTCGTCGCCGTCGTGATCGTACATGTATCTCCGAACTGGGGAGCATAATCTTCGGTATCAAGGTTGAGGAGGAGGTCTTTATCTCCCCCATTGAGGCACGAACCTACCTTGTTCGACAGAAATGCAATCCTCTTCTTCTGTTTTTAGGCAATAACAATCAAACGATTATTATCTAAATATTGACCCGTAAAACTAAAAAAAAGGAAATAACATTACGTACCAGCATTGCTAAGGCCGACGGGTTATCTTTGAAGATGGACCCATACTCGTGCACCCTGGTGCTCTTTCCTTTGTCTTCACGGATCACTTTAAGATGAGAATGCTCTCGGTACCATACCATATGGGCTGAGGTTATCTCATCACCTCGGTTTACAGGTCTCCACTTTATTGAGATAGGTAAACCAAGGGGACTCCCCCTCATAGAACCGTATATGAGAATTTCATCTCGTACAGCTCAAGCCCAAATACACAAATACTAGCTGCAAGGGAAAGGGATATTGTAATAAAAATTTGTAAAACTCCTCTTTATCCCGGATTCCATCGTCTCTCTGAAGATACGAAGGACCAAAAAGCCCGAAGCTCTTCGTTTTTAAGTAAGTACGTAATTGAACGAGGAATTTCTTTACCTGATCTATTTCTAACGTGTCGATCATGTAATGCATTCTGTTGTTCCAATCTTCAACAAATGGGTTGGGCGTGTAAACAACTTGGATCGTGTCTTTACCACAAACACTATTTGGAACGTCCAATTTGAACTTTTCGTGGATGTGAGGCCTAGGTTCTACTTGGACATAACCCATTTGAAGTAGGACCCTAGAGGCATTGTAGATTACATATCCTGTTGGATGCCACAAGGGTCCAAAGTACATGGCCAACTCATACCTTCGCGCTATAGTACCATCAGCTAGCTCTTCCCTGTAGGGATCAAAACATACATCTGGGGCCGCCATGGAGTCTAGGTTCCTCCTCAAAGCAATCAACTCCTGCTCCTTGAACCTTGAATGGTTTCCCAAAAGATGTATTTTTTACCTCGGGTTGTGCCTTTCTCCCAATCCGGCTTCTGTCTTGCCAACTCTAGGGAGGGAAAGTGATCGTAGATCCAATCCTAATGAACATATCAAACCAAGTATGAGAAAATTGAAAGAGCAAAAGAATGAAAGAATAAATAGAAATCAAACCATCAATGGAGTTATTAAAATACCTGCAATAAGCTCACGTTCCCGGCTATTTGGATAGTCTCCTCCCGGGATGCCTTTCTCATCTCTTCCATCAAAAACGCAAGACATGCCGTGCCCCACGAATAGTCTTGAACTTTCTGGATGGGATCCAAAAGTTTTAGCAGGTTGGCGTCAACCCGGTTGCCATTAGCATTTGGGAAAATTACACATCCCAAAACGCACAGAAGATATGCAGTTGCTGCAGCTTTGACCTGGTCATCGCTGAACTCTGGGTTGGCCTTCTCTTTATCCAAGGTGCCTCTGAACCTTTCCATCAGATGAACCATACTAAATTGCCTGTTATGTATTTAGCGCACCGGTCAAAATCTTGGTTGGAGGTTTGTTGGTCCTAACCATAGCACTTATCGGTCAAAACATAAAGCTGGTCCCAGCTTAACGACTTCTTATAGTCAAACTTGACCGCCTCT
Organism: Papaver californicum; assembly: GCA_023531435.1. Classification (NCBI taxonomy): domain Eukaryota; kingdom Viridiplantae; phylum Streptophyta; class Magnoliopsida; order Ranunculales; family Papaveraceae; genus Papaver; species Papaver californicum. The sequence goes on from JAJJMC010029502.1 coordinate 4,210,031, forward strand.
CCATGATTCGTCAGACCTAGAATCTGCACCACATCATCGGGTGTGATGGTCATCTCTCCCCACGGCATGTGGAAAGTATCGGTCTCCGGATAATACCTCTTCATGAATGCCGATATCGACACCCGGTCGTGCTTTAACATGGAGTTTGCGGCGGTCATAGATAGCCCAGGGTTCTCTATAATTTGCTGGAACCGAAAACACTCACCTTCCAACGGCCAGTCGCTCATCTTGTATGGTGCAGCCATAGGTTTCAGTAGATGGACCGCATTAGAATGGTCCTAATATACACGATGAATTAAAAACAATTAGAATAAAAGTCAACACTTCTACGAATAAGAAGACAATATGTTAAGAATGGTGTTTTATAATTTTTACCTCGTTAGAGTAGATTTCTTTGGCCCAAGAATCCTTGTAGCCAAACAATAGACGTCCTCCATCTCTTGGGAGCCCGGGGATTTGATCTTTTCAGGGACCCTTAATCTTCAGAGAGTCGGGGACCTTGTGTCATCGTCTCTTCCTTGGTTGTTTCTTTGTACCAGTTTCTTCTTCTTCTTGGGTAGCATTTGTTCCACCTCCTTCGAAGTGTTGATCTTGAGGAGCACTTGGTCCTCCTTTTTCGTTTTGGTTAGCGCTCTTTTAGCGTCTAGCACTAGCGGTAACCTTCTTACCGCCTCCACGACGAGGCCCCGATAGAATTGTATCGTGGGCTTGCTTTGATCGCCTTTCCCTTTTTTGATACAAGATAAAGAACAATTATTTCAGTACATAAAACGGTAGACAAAGTAAGTTGAACTCAACATATTATTAACAATCGGTAGTCAAAAAAAGAACTTAACTACCGATTGTGTATAATCGGTAGTACAAAAAACAACTTAACTACCGATTGCTCACAATCGGTAGCTCGGGCTCTACATTAAATACCGATTGTGCATAAAAAAAAATGGGAACACAAAAGTCTATGGACACACACACAATCGGTAGTTATATAAAAAATTTAACTACCGATTATCACTAAATTTGGATCCAGTAGAATAATCGGTAGTTTAGGTATAAAAATAACTACCGATTGTGATCGATGTTTTTGAGGATCACTAACTAGCACAATCGGAGGTTTAACACTAAACGAAACTACCGATTATCACTACTTTTGCATCCAGTAGAATAATCGGTAGTTTATGTCTAAATCAAGGCTGTTACATATCGGATTTCGGTTCGTACCGGTCAAGGGCGATACACTGGTACGCCGGTATATCGGGGAAATTTCGGTTCAAATATCGGTGAAATATCGGTCCATATATTTTATACCTATAATTTTATGAAAAAATACTAGTTCATATTTTATAATTATAAATATATTTTAACACGTTATAAGAAACGTTTTTTCACAAAGTTTAGAAAGAAAAACTAGTAATCATCTAAAATATATAGATCCATAGATTTCATAAATTTCAAACTGGAAACATAAGAAAAACAAGAACAACTTCAAAGTTTATCGTCTAAAATGCTAATTAAACAAGGATATTACAATTCTAATCGAAATCGTTAGATTAATTATAGATATTATCATATCCATATATAATTCTAAAATATGAGTAAAAATTGAAACCCTAAAACAAGGATTTTTTTTTTAAAAAAAAATTAATTTTTTTTTTAATTTTTTTTTTTTTTTTTTTAAATTTGATTTTTCAAAAATAAAAATAAAAATCGTCCATATCGGCCGTATCGGTTCATATCGGCCGATATTTCGGTCCATATCGGCCGATATTTCGGTCCATATCGGTTGATATTTCGGCCAAATATCGTTGGCCGAAATTTCGGATTTCGTCTTCGTTTCACCCCGAAATCCGAAATTTCGGCGAAATTTCGGCCATTTCGGCCGAAATTAACTACATAGGTCTAAATCTAACTACCGATTGTGATGGTTGTTTTTGAGGTTCACTGAACACTCACAATCGGTAGTTTAAGCCTATACAAAACTACCGATTATTACGAAATTTTTATACAGAAGAACAATCGGTAGTTTTAACCTAAAGATAACTACCGATTGTGCATGATCTTCATGAGCAGTGAAGAACACTGCCATAATCGGTAGTTTAATACAACCACGAAACTACCGATTGTGCTACTGCATCTAAAACCCTTGGTATTCTACTCACTAATTCAAGCGATTTAAGCAATATAAACACAAATTATGGTAAACCCCTAATCTTATTGGAGCCATCAACTGCTGGAGAGGAAGATTTTCGTATTCGGACTCCGTGTCTACTTCATCCTCATTGCTTTCATCGTTTTCATCGCTTTGTTCTTGAACAATTTCTCGATCTCTTACTAATTCGTTAAAATGCGGCCAATCTGTATTAGAAGGTTGACGACTTGTTTGCTTTTGTCGAGGCATCTTTGGATTGTAGTAAGTACGATTAATTGGTTTATGATTATACGATGAATTGGTTTACGATTAATCGGTTGAAGATGAAAATAAAATGGTGAAAAATCGGTAGTTTGAAGAGTAATCGGTAGTTTTGAAATTGAGAGGAGAAGAAGAGAATCGGAAGTTTGAATGGTGAAAGTGTGAAATAGATTCAGGTTTAGGTTTTATAAATGAAAGGTATTTTGGTAATAATTAGACTAATGAAAGATTTTATGGTAATTTTACATACCCCTAGGTTACCCCTTAGCTTCTTCCATTGGATGGCTTTAGAAAAATAGCCCCTAAATGATTTTTATTAGCCCTCAAATTCACCAAGTTATTTAAGCTTTTTGCTCTTGATAACTTATCCGTCATCCATTAATAATCAATCCTTCCAGTAGAAGTTTAGGAGCTCCGATATTTTTCACACTCAAGTTTATCTGTTGGATTTTGGCAATGACAGTTCAAGAACTAAGTAAGCACGTCCAAGCATTAACTGAAAAATTAGACGCAGTAATTACCGAGATGAACATGATCGCATCAACGCCAATACAAAATTTGAAACCATGTTCACACAGTTCCAAGAATCGAATAAAAAGAATATAGAAACTTTTGGAAGGAATATTGTTACCAATCTTGCAAATATCCTTCTTGAGTCACGAGTCACGACTACCCCCTGCAAACAATAACATGCACAACGGTGGTCCTAGTGGAGCTGGATTTATCAATGGTGGTGCTATTGAAGATGGCTTTGCCATTCGAGCTGGAAAACATACATCAATAATCGAAGAGAACGCCAAGCAGATTGTTGAGGAGGCAAAAATTATTACTACAACTCCTACATACTCCACCGATTCCAATCAGTCATATGGGGGATTTATAAGAACGAATAACAAGGTTTTACGCAACAAAAAACTCAGTGGTAACAATTGTTTTTATTTTCCTTGTGATTATTCTCGCATGCAACTTGATCGTGGTAGACAGCATGTACTTATTAGCAGGTGTCCTTACTATGTTAGAAGTAGTTCTAAATTCTACCTTGATATACTTGTTGTTCTGAATGGGTCAATTTTCATGGACACAAACAATGGAAATTTCTTTCATGAAGTGATCCTCAAGTATGGGTACAGATTGGATTCACTGTTTGTGAATTCAATTGCATTTGTTAAAGCTGTCGACGGTGGCATTATGTCTCAAGGTATACAGAATATACTAGGTACCGAGCTTGAAGAAGCTGAAATGTGGTCGGCTCTTGGATTTGTTTATACTGCAGAGTCTAAGAAGCAGTATTGGATAGCCCCATGGCCTGAGAATGCTACACATGTTCAAACCATGTTAGACCATATTGTTGCAGATCTTCAATGTGTTACTATAAAAGTCGACAGTATATATGGAAATCTGGGGTATTTTGGAGTTATTCGTGACTATTGCGGGAAAACCATTCTCGCATACGAATATGATGCGAGTTTTCTTTCAGAAATTTACCTTGAGATGCAGGGAGTGAACAAAGCCTTGGAGCTTGCTATTAACCTTAAGTTTTCCTATATTCATATGTACAATAGATTGTCATATGTTGGATCTGCAACAATGGAAATACACTAAACAGGAGAAATTGTTAAGGTTAAGAAAATCTTTGATTTATAAACACACAATGGACAGAGCCACCTGCTCAGCAAATTGTCCTTAACACAATAGTCATCGGGTACTCCTCAAGAATGAGAGATGCTATACCCCAACAGAGGAGATGTGTCCAGGATAGAACTGCTTGGTATGATTTGTATAAGCACAATACAAATCACCCTCAAACGAACTTAACAGCAAGATAGAAGGAAGGGAAATAAACAAGCAATGTGCGCAAAACAAAGCAAGAAGAGGGGAAAAGAGCTAGGGATAGTAGCCTGCTCTGGAGTAAGTTAAAATGATGAACTCGTTTTTTCTTTTATAGCCCAAAGAAGAGAAAAGAATCAATGGAAATCAATTCCGTGCATGAAGCACGGACATTAAGTTCAAACGGAACTAAAACGGTCAAAATATTTTCTTCATTAATTCAGTTTAAAGCTCGCCGGGTCAGAAACCCCCACAATTAAAGCAAAATTTATTTTGGTTTTAAATTCTTTAAGGAAAAAATATTCTGTTCAAAAAGGTAAGTCTTGGTTGGCCCGCATCCTTAGCTACGTCCGCACCCGCAACCATATCATTCCCGCAGCAGTAACCATAGCCACACCCACACCCGCAACCGCAACCGCAGCCACAGCCACACCCACACCCACACCCGCAACCGCAACCGCAGCCACAGCCACAACCACAGCCGCAAGTCCGCAAGCCACAAAACGCAACCGCACGCGCACGCGCACACGCACCCGCATCCGAGCCCGTGCGTGCTTCGGTGCGAAGCACCGCACATGTGTGAAAAGCATGGTTGCACCAACTAGCTCATAGCCTTAGTCCTCCCCCAACCACAAAAGTGTCTAAACCCCTTAGGTAATAAGAAGAGGAATCATCTTTAGTTTCTCCAATGTGGGACTAAAGGTTCATTCACAAAAGTGAAAATGAGATAGTTAGCCTAGTTCCTTAGTGACCCCTTGGTCCTAAGATCCATTCCTACCAAGACCAAAAAACAAGTAATAATAATAGTTCATTTTCTCCAACAATCCCCCACATGAATGGAAACCCGATGAAAATCAGAAATCAGAAAGCGAGAAATACCACTTAGGCAATAGGTGTCCATAAGGTCTTGAACCTTTGCTTAGTGAGAAATTACCGGAACTACTTGATGGACAGTGAACGCGATGTCTTGAACTGCCATCGTTTGGTGTAGTTCATCAATAACTTCCACGCGTGATATCTCTGTAGGTGCTGTTAAGTTCGTGCCGTTGTGTCCATTTTGGCCTTGGACGTATCCCGTTTCTCAGAATGCTCTAGAGAATCAGCTCAATTTTCATAGGAAGCAACCCACTTCCTCATTCAGATAAGTGAGTTCTATCAAGAGTGTTTACTGCTACACCCCACTTTAATCTTAATTGAAACTATAAAACTCATTAAGACTTAATACAAAGTCATCCTTCACATGCAGTCACACTATCACGTCTACACCATAGGGAAGGGACATAGAATGAAATTCTCTGATAGTGTTTCCTTTAACCCACCACAAATTAGTTGTCTCATTCGGAACCTTGATCTTGGGATCTCCAGTCAGCAAGGTTGAGTATCCTTCATAGCAAGTTTATTTGATGATCTTAAGCCCCATCCCCCTCGATACATTACTAACTATGTCCTTGGAGAAACCTTTCGTCAAAGGGTCTGCGATATTCTCCTTAGAACTCACAAAATTCAACAGAAATAACGCCAGTTGAGATTAGAGTTTTTAGGGAATTATTTCTTCTACAAATGTGTATAGACTTCCCATTATAGTTGTTTTTTTTAGCATTAGCTATTGCAGCTTGACTATCACAATGTATAGATATAGCTGGCACAGACCTATACCAAAGAGGAATGTCTTCTAAAAAGCATCTTAGCCAAGCGGCTTCCTCTCCTGCTTTATCTAACGCAATAAACTCTGATTCCATAGTGGATCGAGCTATACATGTCTGTTTGGAACTCTTCTAAGATACAAACCCGCATGTTAGAGTGAAAACATATCCACTCGTAGACTTAGACTCCTCTGAGTCTGATATCCAGTTTGCATCATAAAATCCTTCAAGGACCGCAGGGTATCTCTCATAACTTAAACAAAAGTTCAAAGTGTACTTTAAGTACCTTAACACGTTAATAAGTGCATCCCAATGCTCCTGCCATGGATTACAAGTATACCTACTCAACCTACTCACATCATAAGCAATGTATGGTCTCGTACAATTCATTAAATACATCAGACTTCCTATAACACGTGAATATTCAAGTTGTGAAACTCCATTACCCTTATTCTTTTTGAGTCAACAACAAGGATCATATGGAGTACAAGCAGGTTTACAATCAAACTGGCTATATTTTCTAAGCACAGATTCAACATAATGAGATTGACTAAGACTATATCCATTAGAATTTCTTCTAATTTTCATCCCTAAGATCACATCAGCGGTGCCTAAGTATTTCATGTCAAAGTTCTCATTTAGCATGCTTTTTGTGGAATTAATTACATCCATGTTTGTACCAAGTATAAGCATATCATCAACATACAAGCATACAATTACATACAGGCATCATTCACAAGTTTAGTATAAACACACTTGTCAGATTCATTGATTTTAAAACTACTAGAAATCATTACATGATCAAATTTTTCATGTCACTGTTTAGGTGCTTGTTTCAAACCATACAAATATTTTTTCAGTTTACAAACTTTGTTTTCACAACCTTTCACTACAAAGCCCTCAGGTTGGTCCATATAAATTTCTTCATCGTAACAGGTGAATAAGTATCAAAGAAATCTACACCTTCTATCTGTTTATAGCCTTTAGCTACTAATCGAGCTTTGTATTTTTCCACAGTTTCATCTTCCTTACATTTCCTTTTGAAGATCCATTTACAACCTATGGGTTTACACCCTAGAGGTAAATCTACAATCTCCCAAGTATCATTCTGTATGATGGAATACATTTCACTAATGGTAGCTTCTTTCCACCATGGAGCTTCAGAAGAAGTCATGACTTCTTTATAAGTTTGTGGATCAGTCTCAGCTAAGCATGTTATGAAGTCTGGCCCAAAAGATTTTTTTCAGTTCTAAGTCTCTTACCTCAACACATATTACGCGAGATTCAGATTTCAAAGGAAAAATATTTTCAAAGAACACACCATCCCTAGATTCCATAATAGTATTCACACTAATTTCAGATATTTCAGAACTCACAACCATAAATCTATATGCAGTAGTATGTTCAGGATACCCTATGAAGACACAGTCAACAGTTTTGGGTCATATCTTGGTTTTCTTAGGTAGAGGAATGAACACCTTAGCCAAACACCCCCATACTTTAAAGTATACATAAGAAGGTTGTCTACCTTCCATAACTCATATGGAGTTTTGTATGATCCTTTAAAGGGTACTCTGTTCAAGACATAGCAAGCTGAGAGGTCGGCCTCCCCCCACAAGTTTGCAGGTAGTCCTGAACTAATTAACATGGCATTCATCATCTCCTTAAGGGTTCGATTTTTCCATTCAGCCACACCATTGGATTGTGGTGAATAAGGAGGGGTTACTTCATGTATAATGTCGTGTTCTATGCAAAAATCTCCTATATGAATTACATACTCACCACCACGGTCAGACCTAACAGTTTTAATGGTAGTACTCATTTGGTTTTCAACTTCTAGATTATAAATCTTAAAGGATTCTAAGGCATCATCCTTACCTTTAAGTAAATATATATGACAGTACCTCGTACAATCATCTATAAAAGTGACAAACCATTTCTTACCACCTCTAGTTTGAACTGATTTCATGTCAACTAGGTCTGAATGAATTAATTCTAAGGGTTTAGAATTTATCTGAATATTTTTCTTATAAGATTTTTTAGCATATTTTGATTCTACGCATATTTCACATTTATGTTCATTTTCTAAACTAAATTTGGGTATGCAGCCTATGCTAGCCAGTTTATTCAATGATTTATAGTTTACATGACCAAGTCTACCATGCCAAACATTCAATGACACACAAACATAAGAAGAATTAATTTTATTCATTTCAACAGAGATTACATTCAGTTTGTAGAGACCCTCAGTCTTATAACCCTTTCCTACATAATCTTTACCCTTAGTGACAATAACTTTTCCAGATTCAAAAACAAGTTTAAAACCCTTATCGTCTAACACACCACAAGATACAAGATTTTTGCAGATGTACGAAACATGAAGAACTTCATTCATTGTGAGAGTTTTGCCAGAAGTGAGCTTTAGCCCAACTTTGCCTTTTCCCGCAACATGGTTGAGGACGAGTTACCTATGTAGAGTTTCTCCACTTCCCTTATCTTATGATATAAGGTGAACATATCTCTGTTTCACATACATGTTTAGTAGCACCAGAGTCTACCCATCATTCTCTCACCTTGGTTACCAAATTGACTTCAGACACCGTGCCAGAAAACTCGTTCTTGTTGCTTTCAACCAAATTAGCATTGTTTTTCTTGTTATTAAAGTCCTTACGTTTTCTACAATGCATTGTCATATGGCCAGTAACTCCGCAAACATAACACGCACCTTTGATTTTACCAATGCCAGATTTGGGTTTCGGAAATGTACCTTTCTTGTGCGGACCAGGCTTGCGGTTGCTGTGGTCGCTCTTTTCAGTATTGGAAGACTTATGTTCAATTATATGAGTTTTTTGGACATGTCCCTTGCGGAAGATAAGTTCTTGTCTTTGGAACAGAGCAATTCTTCCACTTGAATCTTCTTACCCAATTCAACCATACTGACTTAACCAGTTTCATGTCTCAGTCTTCGTTTGTATTCAGACCATGAAGAAGTTAATTTCTCAATCACAGCAGACACTTGAAACGTTTCATCTATCACCATACCTTCAGCAATAATTTCATTGATAATGCGCTGATGTTCAAGGAATTGGTCAACCACAGATTTGTCATTTGTCATTTTGTATTCCTGGAACCTGCTACCAGAAACTTCTTACTTCCAGCACTTTCCGCTTCATATTTTGCTTCTAAAGCAGCCCATAAATCAAAAGCAGAGAAGTTTTCTTTTGCATTATAAAAATCATATAGTGCATCTTCTAAACAGTTCAGAATATGATTTTTGGCCATATAGTTCTGTCTACCCCAAATTTTTAATTCTCTTTCATTTCCTGCATCATTCAAAGTCTCATCAAAAGGTTTCAGAACTAATTCATCCAACATATGAAAACTCATAAAGAACAACATCTTGGATTGCAATCTTTTAAAATCTTTGCCACTGATTTTTTGTGGTCTGTCAACATCACTTTTAACCATTATTACAGAAGAAATAGATATTGTGTTAAGATTGTTGGATCTGCAACAATGGAAATACACTAAACATGAGAAATTATTAAGGTTAAGAAATCTCTGATTTATAAACACACAATGGACAGAGCCACCTGCTCAGCAAATTGTCCTTAACACAATAGTCCTCGGGTACTCCTCAAGAATGAGAGATGCTATACCCCAACAGAGGAGATGTGTCCAGGATAGAACTGCTTGTTATGATTTGTATAAGCACAATACAAATCACTCTCAAACGAACTTAACAACAAGATAGAAGGAAGGGAAATAAACAAGCAATGTGCGCAAAACAAAGCAAGAAGAAGGTAAAAGAGCTAGGGATAGTAGCCTGCTCTAGAGTAAGTTAAAATGATGAACTCGTTTTTTCTTTTATAGCCAAAAGAAGAGAAGAGAATTAATGGAAATCAATTCCGTGCATGAAGCACGGACATTAAGTTCAAACGGAATTAAAACGGTCAAAATATTTTCTTCATTAATTCAGCTTAAAGCTCGCCGGGTCAGACGCCCCCACAATTAAAGCAAAATTTATTTTGGTTTTAAATTCTTTAAGGAAAAAATATTTTGTTCAAAAAGGTAAGTCTTGGTTGCAGCAGGAGACACAGTCACACCCACACCCGCAACCGCATCCTCAAGTCCGCATGCCGCAAGCGCACCCGTGCTTGCGTGCTTCGGTGCGAAGCACCACACATGTGTGAAAAGCATGGTTGCACCAACTAGCCTATAGCCTTAGTCCTACCCAACCACAAAGTGTCTAAACCCCTAAAGGCCCTCCCTTAAAAGAAACTTTCTAGGTAATAAGGAGAGGAATCATCTTTAGTTTCTCCAATGTGGGACTAAAGGTTCATTTAAAAAAGTGAAAATGAGCTAGTTAGCCTAGTTCCTTAGTGACCCCATGGTCCTAAGATCTATTCCTACCAAGACCAAAAAACAAGTAATAATAATAGTTCATTTTCTCCAACATCATATGTAGCCTATCTTTTGGTAATCTGCCGACGCTTCCTTCATCGATGCTTTTGTGATGATTGTAAGCCTTCAACTGAAGAAATGGAACAAGGGTATTATGCAAAACATATTATAACAAAAGTAAAAAAGTGTTGTGCAATATGTATATTAAAAGATTTATTATCATGTCGACATGAAGAAAAGGAAAAGTTTTCCAGTCTTGTCTGGGAAATTATGGATAAACTCCTCCAACTTGATAAGAATCGTCTCTCTATCTCGGGTAGTAAAATCTCTTGCAATTACTCTATGTGTTATCTTTCAACATGTGGAAATTCATGGGAACCTTTACACCTGATTTCCGCATGCCACCGCTTTGCAGCTTCAAGTAAAGATGAAAATGTACATATTCTGGATATTTCATCGATAAGATGTGGTTTTTATCTTACCGGAAACACATCTGGAATAACTGGCGTTAAATGCAACGGATAAGGAGTGATATATTCAAGCTCTTACGATACACGAGTTTACCTTGGGGGGATGAGCGCAGAGAGGTGTCCGCTGGTTGTCTTTATAGGAGGAACCACAACCATGTATGATCATTGCACTCGTAGGATATTTGACAGCGGAAAAGGATTCAACCTTATGAATTTAATGGCTGAGAATAAGAAGCATGGAATGATAAGAGATAATAGAGGACTTGGAGTTACTGCACATATCAATTGTCGTTATACATTCGTCCTGAAGTATCTTAAAGGCACAAACAACAATTGGTGCAAGCAGTTCAATCTGTTCCAAGGTATTGTACTACGAAGAGGTACCAAAAGAACCAGAATGATAAGGATAAATCTCCTAGCACATGTCAACATGGAAGAACCGATAAGCGACTTAATTTGATTAATTATTCCTTTATATGGGACAAACCTATCAAGATTATGGAAGCCACCTTTGGTTAGCAGTTGCAAAGTATGATGATGTTCCCATGATGAGTTATAACGATCAACTTGAGGACAAGTTGTATTTCAAGGGGATGGGATATTAGGATAATGATTCTATTTTTAGGTTAAATATATTTTAGTATTTTATTTATATATGTTTTAGTTTAGTGTTATGATCCAACTTTAGGACAAGTTGTGTCTCAAGGGGTTGGGGATGTTGGGATACCAACACCAATTAGGAGAGTCTAGCTATTTTAGGAATTAGTTTATATTTCCTTACTTGCTTTCTAAGATATATCCTCTATATATTCATAGTTTTTTCTAGGGTTTAAGCAATCAATACAATCAATATTATTGAGCTTGGCTTAGTTTCATGGCTAACCCCCAATTTAAAGTATTAAGGTGGTTGATCGTCAATCAAACAGTAAATTTATCAATCTTTCGTATTAGCATCCTCTAGTTCGGTGTCGGATCCTAACAATCATACACGACACTCTCGCATCTGGATTTATTACCAATATCTTAGAAGAGGTACCACACAACTGCAGAACAAATTTCACCATTAACAACGAAAATTTAGGCAACAAAATCAGGAGTTGCTAAAGAATTGAGAAAAAAAAAACACAAAACCCTAGCGAATTGAGAAAAAAACACACAAAACCCTAGCAAATAAAAAAATAACACGAAACGATGAGGCTTCACTTTTGCTCGTGTGCTTTATATAGAGATAATCAAAGCCCAGAAATTCTAAAAAAAAAAACTCGGTGTAGGGAAAAAATCTCTATTTTAATAAACAACATCCCAAAAGTTATGAAATATTTATAATTCTGGATAGTTACATTATTTCTGTATCGGCACAATTAGTTGTTGCAATCATTTTTTATTTAGTTACTTAAATTATAGATATTGTCTAATCAAATTCTCAAACAAATTCGACGGTCCAGATTTAAAAAAAAAGTTAAACACGGTGTAAGAATAATAAACCATATCTCAACCAATTAGGAGCAAGGGTTTCGTCGACCAACCAACACAAAAGAAGGGTGGACACTACCTTTTAACGTGGGGCAAGAGATCGGATTGATTACATAAAAATTCAACGACCAGGAAATGTAAGGGGGATAACTTGTTTTTCAGCCAATCAGAAACTGGGATTTCGTTGACCGCCCAATGGGAAGGGAGGTTAGCGCAACTCTCAATGTGGAATGGGGGATGGATTGGAGTGTTTAGGGTGTTGATACATTTGAAAGTTCAATACTACATTCGAAAGTTTTGGAACATGAAGAAAAAAGTTGTTATCTCGCCAATTCAACGAAAAAGAAACTATTTCCATTTTCGTTTCAAAGCTCTTGGGGATTTCACTAATATCACTTGTCCAAAGCCATGGTTAATTAATGATTCTATCTTTTCAGTGGTCTCGATACCAAATACTGGGTTTCAAACTATAAGAGACGAAAACTTTGATAAGGTATTGATTGAAATTCACCTAAAGAGAGTTCCGACTAAGTATATCACTGATGAAGCAATTGTAGAAATTTTACAACCAGATAGGAAAATGATCCTCTTCAAGGATCCTTATGGCAGAGGATTTTATGAGAAAAATGTGGAAGCGGTGGTTGAAATAAACGTAGAAATCCGCCTCCCTTATGGATCTAAATTTTTTCTTACTCTCTCCAACCTTTTCGCTTGTGTCAATTTTGCAAAAGCTTAAATCATAGTAAGGATCAATGCAACTCAAAACGTAGGGGTAAGCTAGCTGCTCATCTAGCTCCGAAAATGCCTCATAAATCTCCCTCTAATACCCTAACCCACAATCTCACCCTGTAAACTTAGAGAAAACCAATGATATCAGGAGTCTTGCCTGGATCCAAACTCTTCTATTCAAGCTCTCATCAACCTACCATCAACTAAAAAATCTTTAGACTTACTTATTTTCCCCCTACTGGCCAAAATTTAGCTGAATAAACCAATCCAAAAAGTCCACTCCCTTCACCAACTTGTTGAATTAAAATACAACAATCAAAACCTAAATAATGATAAGAATGGGAATTGTTTGATAGGAAAAGTGAATCATGCCCCCATTACCCCCAATCCTCTGTTTCCTTTTCAATTTTACAACCCTTTCAAACAAATCAGTGTTAATATCAATTATACTTCTCCTATTTGTCAATCTTAAATCTAGATCAACAACAATATGGCTCATCATGCTGTCTATAAACAAAGCCCAGGCCTTTTTCCGAATCTGACCCCGATCTATCCACCTGGTTTTGAACCGATTCTCTGGAAAAATTTGAATCGAATTCCCCCTAATTCTCTCATCCAAACGCAGGAGTCCCACTACACCTTTCCCTTTATTTCCTCAAAGGAAACTAGTAATTTGGCTTGTTTCTCCATCTCGGTAAACCCACCCAGAACTTGGGGTAGGAAAAAAGGGATTAGAAAGGAAATCATTAAACACCCTATTGGAAAAAATTTAAACTAAAAAATAAAACCTTCTGCAAGCTTTGAAAATCCCTCTTTTGAAGAAAAAAACTCAAATCTTTCCCTCAAACCCTAATCATCAATACCACCCCATCTGATCCAAATTATATCATTCATAACAATCAAACCCTGAATTTTGAGAAAGGAACCACATCCAAGAATGAAAATCAGAAACACTTCCAAAAGAAGTATGGAAGAAAGAATAGATTACTGGGTAAATTTGTTACTGAAGGAGAAAAAGACGCTGAAATGATGGCTGAAACCATGGATGCTGGGAAGTTGTTTCCTGCACATAAGTCCATCAAGGTTAGCTCGCTTTTTCAAATTGATATTTACATTGAAACTATTATTTACCTTTCTCCTCAGTTCTTTCTTGAAATTGATTGCCTGTATTACCATCATCCTATTTTTGCTATCCAATTATCTCATATTTCTGGCAGTTTGTTAAGTTTTTTTCTTGGAATCGTCAAGGTATGAGAACCAAAGATACTAGATAACAACTTAGGAAATTCATTAATCAAAATAATCCAAACCTAATCTTCCTAGCTGAAACCAAAAATCCTATTCAGTATGTAGTAAATGTCTTAAAATCTCTACACTATAACAACTATGTGTTACAAAGTCCTATAGGAATTGCTGGGGTTCTTGCCGTAGCCTGGGATAACAGCATTAAACTTTATGTGCTCTACAAGGACAAGAAACAAATTGATTGCGAAGTCTGGAGTGAAAATTCCAAATCTTATTTGTTGTTAACTTGTATGTATGGCATTCCTTATAAAGATGGTAGACAACATAGTTCTTGGGAGAAAGTGAGATCTATAGATTTACCTGATTCCACTCATTGGCTTGTGTTAGGGGATCTTAATTTCATCTTATACAAATATGAAAAAGGAGTTGGTGTGCCTGCCAATGGTCCTAGAATAAGATACTTTAACAATCTTCTTAATGGTCTAGGTCTTAAAGATATAGGCTTATTAGGACTCCCTTACACTTGGTCTAATCAGCAGGTAAGTGACAAACTTATGGAAGAAAGACTTGATATGGGGGTTGCTAGTGGTTCCTGGTTTACTGAAATCCAAAACTTTAAGCTTAGTCACCTCCTCAAATTGGTTCTGATCATTCTCTCTTTTTCCTCTCTATTGATATTCCTCCCCAATCTAACAAAAAACCTTTCAAGTTCTTTGATCTCTTTTACAAAGAACCAAGATGCAGGGAACTCATTACACCTACCTGGAGCCAAAATGTGACAGGATCTCATGCCTTTCAACTTTCCTCTAAACTCAATAATCTTTGATTTAAGGTCAGCAAATGGAACAAAACTCAGTTTGGTCCAATCCATGATAATCTCACCACTCTCAATTATAATCTCTCAAACATTCTTTCTAATCATAATGTTAGACTTGATGATCCAAACCTTCTCCAGATCAAAGTGGATATTCAAAAATACCTTGATATGGAAGAAGAAATATGGAAGATAAAAGGTAACGGAAAATTCATTCTTTTGGGGGATAGGAATACCACCTACTTTCATCAAAATGCTATCATTACGCAGAGAAGGAAGAACATAGATGGCTTGTATGATGAGAACCAAAGGTGGATAGAAGGATATAATAAAAATTTTGATTGTCTCAACTCTTACTTTAAATCCCTTCTCACTACTTCTTATCCTACTATGAACACTGAGATAATAAATCTTCTTCCCATTTTTATTACTGAAGAGGAAAATGAGAAACTGTTGATCCCCTCAAGTGAGATTGAGATAAAAGAAACTCTTTTTGGAATGCAACCCAATTCTAGCCCAGGTCCTGATGGTTTTCCTTCCTGTTTCTTTCAAAAAAAATGGTCTCTGGTCGGTCCTGAAGTGATTAACATTGTCAAAGCTTTTTTCTCCAGTGGTCATATGCTCACTAAAATGAACCAAACTTTCACCTCTTTAATTCATAAATTTCCTCATCCTACCACTTTTGATGATTACGGACCTATTAGTCTCTGTAATATCTCTTACAAAATCATCTCTAAGGTCTTAGCCAATATAATGAAACCTATTTTAAATAAGCTTATCTCCCCTTATCAATCTGCCTTTGTGAACAAAGACTCATCTCTGATAATATCTTAGTTGCCCATGAACTTATCCATACCATGAGAAAACATAAAAGAAATATTGAGTTGGTGCAACCTCATCTTTCAATGCAATAGTGGAATGGAGTTTCTTTATTATTGTTGTCCTAAGGAAAATGGGTTTCAATGCAACCTGGTGCAACCTCATCTTTCAATGCAATAGTACTAGTACTTATTTCATTCTTATAAATGGCTCCCCTAGTTCTTACTTTAAACCCACCAAGGGTCTCGGACAGGGAGATCCTCTCTCTATCTCTTCATTTTATGCATGAAGTCCTTTTCTACCATATTTAATGCTGAATCTTCTGGATTAATCTATGGCATCAAAATCAATAAAAATTGTCCTTCCATAAATCATCTTCATTTTGCTGATGATTGTCTCATCTTCTCTAAACCTACAGTCTCCATGAGTACCCATCTCCTAAAGGTGCTTGAAGACTATGGTCAGACTTCAGGACAAATGATAAAAAAATTCAAATCGGGTATTTTTTTCTCTAACAAGATGAATGATAGATTAGGAAAAGATATTATTGATGTTCTGAAAGTCAAAAAGATCAAGCTTGATGATAGGTTTTTAGGTGGTCCTCTGCTTACTAATAAAATCCAAATTGGCTTGCTTTGATAACCTAGTTGACAAAGTGGATACTAGACTCAAAGGATGAAAATCTAGCGCTCTCTCTCCAGCTGGTAGGGGTCTCCTTGCTAAAACCACTTTGGAATCCACTCCAATCTACTTCATTCTACTTTTATCATCCCCAATACCATTACTGATAGAATCTCTGGTAGGATTAGAGACTTTTGGTGGGGGAAACTTGGTCTTAAGAGAGGTGTTTATATGAAAGGCTGGCGGGGTCTTTTTAAAAGCGAGGAAAAAGGAGGAAATGGTATTAAAAATCTTAGACAACTCAATATTTCCCTTATAGCCAAAAATGGGTGGAGACTCTTTCATCAGCCTAACTCTTTCTTGGTTAAAACTATGAAAGGTTCTTACTTTCCAAATTCAAATCCATTTCATGTTGTGTGCAACACCTCCTCCTCCTGGGCTTGTAAGGTCTGATGATAATCAGAGAGTTTTCTACAAGAAGAAAGAGACAGCAATGAAGGCACAAGACCTGAACTGGTATCAGATTTTTTCGTTAACTGGATGGAACAATCAACTTGTGATCTCTTTGTTTGATTGGGCTGTAGTGTGTAAGATTCTAACTTTGGTCCCCAATAGAGAATATGAAGATATTCTAAGATGGGAACCTGATCAGTAAGGAATTTTTTCTAGCCACTCTCTTTATGATATTCTAGACAAGAAACATATGCAGCCAGATGACAAATTAGAAACCCATATTTGGAAAATGAAGGTTCTTCCAAGAATCCAACATTTCGTTGGAAATTGAAAACCAAAATTGTTCCTTTCGGCGGCTCTTTAGTAATACATATCAGGCATATCAATCCAGAGTGTGTCATGTGTAGATCTGAAACTGAGACTAGAGAACATCTTCTGATGCATTGTGCTTTCCGCAGAGCAGTTTGGGCTCATTGTTCTCTTCAGCTTGATATTTTAGTAGAGGGTTATACCACAATAGAAGGCTGGTGTAGTTCCTGGTTCAAGAAAAGTAATTCGTTAACTCCTTATGGGAAGTGGGACGAGATGTGTTCTACTATATGTTGGTTTATTTGGAAAACTCGTTATAAAACTAC
Source organism: Papaver californicum (assembly GCA_023531435.1). Classification (NCBI taxonomy): domain Eukaryota; kingdom Viridiplantae; phylum Streptophyta; class Magnoliopsida; order Ranunculales; family Papaveraceae; genus Papaver; species Papaver californicum. Next base: position 4,227,571 of record JAJJMC010029502.1, read on the forward strand.
CTTTCAACATAAAAAGCCAGATCCCAAAAACACTGCCAGTCAGGCTTTAAACCATCTTTCAGATAACTGCAAACTACGACTTGCAATTCACAATAGAAACCCAATAAGCCTCAGTACTAATGAAGAACTTCATGAATCACTTGCTGAAAAAATGTTATCTTTTATTTTCTCTTCTCACTATATTAATAGGACAGGGCTAACAGGTTTTGGCATTAAAATTTTATATTATAATGGAGAAACAATTGGCCGCAGAACCTCAGGTGGGAGAACTCAAGAAAAAGAAGAAGGTGATTGCATAGCAGTCGAGCTGGCTTTGAACTGGGCAGATCTCATTTAATGCAGAAGGTTCAAACTTTTGGGAGCTAATACCAGACTAATCAACACTTTTCAGGGAAACAAAAAGCAAACAGGATGGAGAACTAACAGAAAAACCGATAAGATTATAGCTAAAATTGATTCTTTTGAGTATGTTTCCTGTAAGAATGTGACTCCAAACTTCGATTTAGATCTTTTGAATTGAGTTGTTATGGGCAGTAATGACCAAAGCCTAAAGGCCTGGGAGGCAAATATATTCCGAACTTATTTAGTTCTTTTTTTTTCTATAAAAAAAGGGTGTTGATACATGAAAAAACAAATTACCTTTTAAATTTTCGATAGATTTGACAACAGTCCGTAAGTCATTAATAATGGTGTATCGGCTGTAACATATCCACCTAATGATTTGATAACTTTGAGTATCTCTTTAAGGCAATGTTCCAGCAGTATTCTACAACCCTTTGTATCATAGGATGATGAAGAACTCAACTTCGACTCTGAAATAAAAATAATTGAAATGACTGTTTGTTAGCTCACCACAATAACATTTCCAATTCAAACAAAATCAACTTACACTCTTTATTATAGTTTACAGTAAAGTAAGTTAAATATATTGAAACCCATCAATTACAATAAAAAGGGAAGAACGAAAAAAAGATTTCAACTTACAATTTCATTGGGTGGGCAAGGTTTAGCCGCAACTCATTGCTTCTCATGAATTGCTAAAGAAGATAGCTAAACTCTGATTTCGAAACTCAAAATCTAAATTAACCCATGTAAGCATCATAACTTCATAGCGACTACCAATAGCTCAATATATGGCACAAAAATCGGGTAAAGTCTCTGGAATACAATCAGTCCAGGGGCTGAAATCTCAACTACAAAAATAAAAAAACCTTTGTTAATTCTAACGGGAAAAGTTGCACCTCAGTGTGTGCTTCTCACTACAACAACTTTTTGTTACATCTGGGTGTCAAGTCCGGTGAATATTCATGGGAATTTGCTAGTCTCTTTGTTTAGTAGCAAGATTGCAGATTCACCTCTTGTACCTATATAGTGAATATTTATGACTAAACACTGATCGTATGTGCAAATAACCATTTTACCCAACTCCAGGAACGTACATGAATTCATGAATTCCTAACTAACTTCAACCTTCAGATTATTGCATAGACCACTAAGTTGCAATGTTCCAAAATGGTGGAGTATAACACAATACTCAAAAGGTGTGAAACAACTATATCCTAATAATTAAGAGCAGACCCTAATCAGACGTTAAGAAGATTCAGTTTAAATAATAGTAAATTTTTTTCCCTGTGGTCTGCACGCAAAAAATATGGAGAATCAAGATGTTAGAAATATTTGAATGGCAAAAACCATAATCAACTGTGTATTAAAGATATGTTAAGCTAACCTGATTTTATATCGAATCCAACAGAAAGATGAATCCAACAGTAGGCCATGAGTCAGTAATATCGAGACAATTTAGATGTGGTAAAATGAACCCGTATTAAACGACTATGGGTCATGCAATAACACAAATGTTGCCTACCAACATCATCCGTTATTCCATCATAAATGGTAATAGAAGTGGACAAATTCTACACATAATGCCTTGAGGTACAGAAACGGGAAAAACAGATTTTGGTTACATGGCAGATTATGGGCCACCAAAGAAATTTAGGGTTGAAAAATGTCACCGTGATAATTAGAAAATTAAGAATTAAAATGATTCCCTCAATCAGGTTGCTCATATGTTAGAAACACATAAGCTATGAGAACAAAATAAGCATATCTAAGTCTTATTATATTAAACATCACATACCTGAAGTCTTCCAGGGCAATCTCTTGATGCAATAGCCATCTCGCGTGCTCTAGCATCGTGAACTGGAACCCACTAATGCGCTTCATGATGAAATGGGTATCGATACGTTCCACTTGGAGTTCTCCTAAGCGGTTATCAGTAGTATAACGACTACAACATAAGTTGAAAAAGAAAATTAGAGCTCAGTTATGCAATACTAATAACAAAAACAAAAACAAAAAAATATATCAAACCAACCATTATAACCATAAGTATGCATACAACAGATATAGTAGGATGCACACCTAAACATGACGATTTAGGACTACCAATCACAAAATTAGCATAATATAACTAAACCAAAGAAACAACAAACATAATGAACCACACCACAATCCAGAAATCTAACAATGAAATAATACCGAACCTGTTTCAAAGAAAAAGGGGTTTAACAAATTGGGAGAAAGAAATATAAGCCCCAATTTCAGATGACCTAAATGAGTAAAACCAAACTTGGGAGAAATAAATAAAAATCCTAATCGCAGATAACTCAAATCAGTAAAACCATAATTAGGAGAGGCAAAAAAACTGAGCTTAATTTTATAAAAGCAAAATGAGAGAGAGATTCATACCTGGGATTCAATTAGAAGAATAAGAAATGACAGCTTCAATTACAACGTGGAACAGAGAAAATGAAGAAGAAGAAAAGATAGCTTCAAGTCAATCAATTGTTCATAAAATAGAAGTTGTTTAAAAATTGATGACCCTAATTTTTGGGCCAAACTGTGAAAACATTAGATTGGAAAAATATTTTCGTTCGATATAGACGACCCTTGTTTTTGGTCCGAATTGTGAAAAGAAAATTAAAATTAGATTGGAAAAGCATTTCTTGCATATGGATAATAAGACGAATGCAATACGTAAACAATATTAAGACGAACAAATAGCTGAGAAAGATTTGATACAAAGAAAAGAAATGGAAATAAAAAACTGAGAAAGGAACGGGCAAGGAGGATGCGCACATGTAAAACTGGTGAGACTGATGATTTCTTGTAGAGTAAGATGGATGGGCTATTAGCCACTTAATTTGAAGTGGGGGTTTTAAAAAACGTTCAATCTAATAAATCAGAATAAAATAGAAATTAGGGTTTGTAAACGATCTAAGCCTAATTTTTAAATATTTATGGTTAATAAAGTGTATGTTTGATTTTTTGCATCAGATCTGACTCATCTGAATCTGACTCGTTTGGATCTGACTGAAACTTCAGCAGGAGAATTTAATTATACATATAAAGGCTCTTCACATGAATCATATGGATCTGACTCAATATGTTTTTTGAGTCAGATATGACTCATCTGACTCAAAAATATGTGAGTCAGTTGCTTGGTCCAATGAGTCTGGGGTGATTTTATACCTGACTCAAATGAGTCCGAGTCAGGGGTTAGGTATCACTCAGGAATTGAGTCAGATCTGACTCAAAATAAAAAATAAATGGTCTGACATCTGACTCGGGCCGATTCAAATCCATATGCCGGGTTAGTTGAAAACAAACACACTGTAAGAGAAGACTAAAGGGTATTACAAAGGCGTTTCTGAATCTATAGTTATTCGTGGGAATTATTACTGATCTTGTTGAATGGATTTAATAACCCCCAGAAAGAGAAAACAGAGATATCAAAGGGAAAGAGGCCGATTAACGACATTTAATGGTCAAAGTAATGACCAATCACGATTTTATTAAAGTGGGTCATAAAAGGGGAATTCACAGACCGTTGGATCATTTGATCTAGCTAATACTGGAAGGGGGTGGAAGATCATAGCCGCTAGTTGTAAATTGGGATACACCCACGAATGTATCCTAGCCGTTGGGTGACTCACCAAACACTATTGTTATGTAAGTATATATAGATTCATAAAAAAATTAGTTACCAATAATTTAGTAGTATTATTGAGAAATCACATTATATACATACATATCGTCGATTTATAACGTGTCCGCACCTTAATTCTTTTAGAAACCATCGCGTCTCCTTGTTTACGTCGTGTCATGTCGATGTCTCATGTCTATATCGGTGCTTTCCAGCCCCCAATACATCTAAATATTTTGCATTATCCTCGCTATTCAAAACAACTCCTTATGGTATGGATTAATAAAGATTCTCAATCATAAAGTATCCATAAATATAAAGGCAACCATCTATTCTTGTGAATGGCTTAAGAACTAGTCTTATATGTTGAGGTGTTTTGAGTTTCAAGTTCCATGTCCCGAGGTTAAGGTGTAAAACGTGTCGGCACAATACAACATAGTACACAAATAAGAGTGTCTAGTATGATGTTTGACGCACTATAGTGGGTCAAAGATTAAGGCGGGTAGCGTTGTATTTTTTTTTGTAGTTAAAAGATTTGCATAACATAACATATGGGTATAACATAGAAAATTGAGTCGTACTATTCCAATCCACTTATTTTATATTTTCCAAACTAAAAATTATTTTTAAATGATAATCAAGTAATTTAACTAATTTTTTAGATAATTATAACATATTTAGCAAAACTAATCAACATTTAGTATATTACATTATATATTACACAATGTTATAAAAGTGTATTCTAAAAAATAAGTGTACAAATATCCATATTTTTCGCATGACGCAAATTCTAGGATGTGTCATTGCATGCGATAAAACATTATCTCAAGCTTGTGTTCCGTGCTATGGGATGCTTTATTTATTTAAAATGATACATCTTGAATTTGCGATGTACACTTGGTACAAATGTTGTATCTTGTCTCAAAATTCACCATTTGGAAGTGGTGTGCCCTTATGATGTGTCATTGAGAAAAAGATGCATCATCTCGAATTTATGATGCACACTTTGTAAAAGTAATGCATCAACTTGGAATTATGATGCTAAGGCATCATTATGCTTGTCCATTACCAAGAAATGCGATATTTACTAATGTTTTATTTACCCTTGAAAGCATTATGCTTGACGCTTACAAAGTTGCAACATTGTATTATTTTTCTACTAAGGATGCACATGCATTATGTCGCGTAAAGGAGATAGGAGTCGGTACATGAAAAGCATCTCCCAAATGTCTATATGTAAAAATATGAATAAGACTCATATAGGGAGAGGGTGTTGGTTGAAAGGTACATTAAGCGGAGATGTATCATTGTTTTTATGTATCTTATACAAGTATACATTATGATGCAAAGGCATCATTGTACTATGTTACTGACCCGGGTATGCATTATGATGTAAATGCATCATTATATCAGGTTGTTTACTGAGAATGCATCATTATGATGTATTTCGCAAGTGAAACATTATATGAGAACGAGATATGCATCATATACATTATTATGCCTACGTCGTTTGCATACATGCATCATAAATCCGAATATCTTTGGCATCGCTATGTACAGAAATGACGTGGGAGTCAGTCCATATTATAAATTCTTTAACTTTTATAAATGTCAATAAGACATATGTATCAGGAGGAGGTGTTGGTTGAAAATGTATATAACCCAAGATGCATAATTTTTCCCATGTTGCATGTCCGAGGGAGCATATATATGATATGAAAGCATCATATTATTGTGTTGTTTACCCAAAATGCATGATTTTGATGTATTTCAGAGAAAAGACGTAAGTTGCAACAGTTTTGATTGTCTCAAACATGATAATGCATATTTGCATACTAAATAACATCAGCCACGCACACCCTTTTGCATCTACTGCGGAAGTCCCGTGTCTTATAAGAATTAGACATTGTTCGGCCTTTGGACTTGTGACACAAGTTGAAAATTGTTGGTGATATGAATTTTATATGCCTAAGCGTATCCTCTCGAAACATCTGGTCTTTGGCATCAATGTTGGTTTTGCCGTAATAAGCTTGTGTTGTTTGTTTTATCCGAGTTGTCTAAGAATATGAAATATAGTCATGTTTGATATCGTCGTGATAAGGAGTTGGGTATATATGCAGCTGCATTGCGGTCCAGCATTTTTGGTAACTCATATCATCTTTTTCGCGCGCGATTGCCATACTTTATGGATAGTTGCAGTACATTTACTGGATGTTTATACTCCCTATCAAGATGCACGGTATTGGCATGCACCAATTTTGAATTGGGAAAGACCAAAGAAAAAAGCTAACCAAATTGCAAGTTTGGGAAGATTGTGAGTGCAACTTACATCACAAGGATGGTTCAAGGCAAGGATGGCATATGTACCTGGGTGTTGTACTATTGGCACAACCAAGAATAAAGCATGCCTTCAGAGCATTGTCAAAGCGAGTAAGGATCGGAAAATAGGTCTGCAATAACCTATGTGCTAGTCCAAGGCATGACTAAAACCTAGACACTACATGCAAGTCAATGACGCATGCCAAATGCGCTACCATCGCCAGTTATGGCTTTGCATCCTTAGCGAAGCAATGGTAAGTTGACACGGTGTGGAACTAGGTTTAAAGTATCATGCTTGCAAAGCATGTTTGAAAAGGAAAATTGACATGCATTTACCTGGAAATAAACAAAATTTTACAGCCCAGTTACACAGTAGAAGTGGTGCATCCTGCCGAGCACGGCGCTGGAGGAAAAATTTTCCGGTCCATCTCAGTACATCTAACTTTACATGATAACGCTTACACCATTATTAATTTTACTATCAAATAAACGTCAAAAACGACACATTTACAACATTAATCTTATATTTCTTAAAGTCATAGAATTTTCAACGCAACAAAAATAAAATGGAAAAAAATTATGTATAATAAATATTTTTTTGTGAAATATACATGAAATATGGTGTATTGTGGTGTGCTTTATACGAGTTGTGTCGTGTTTTCTTATCATGTTGTGCTTAATCAGTCGTGTCGCATGATGTGTTGAGCCAGTCTGCCGATTAGTCTAGCACAATATAATACACAATACATTTTTATTGGGAAAAAATATATCTATCCCATTTATATATTTTTTTAGTATCAAAAACCCACAATTAAGATGTTAGATACGTAAAACCCAGAAACTTTAGCAGTATTATATTAGTAAACTAACCTTTTTATCCAAATACAAAAATATAATTATAGATTTTTTTTTTCGCTTTAAGAAATATAGCTGTGAAATTTTCCATAATTACCGCGACGAAAAGTCAAATATAAAAAATTTAGGAACATCCTAAAAATTATGTTACCATCGTTTATCATGCCGGTCATTTATACATCATCTTGTTTTTCATGTTCTTGATATCTAAAAGTGTAGATTACATAGATTTAAAAAAAAAAAAAAACCATTATCACCTAAGATTTTTATTTATCACGCCCGTAACCTTTTATTATTTCAATTTGTTGATATAAATTTTTTCGAAAATTTGTTGCTTCTCTTCGGTTTGGTTTCTTTATATTCAGGTCTTTAAAGATTTGATTTAATTATCACCATATGAGTAGATATTGATTCTTTGATAGTTCAACTGCATCATTACAAAATGCATTCAGTTTACTCGATGCAACATCATATAATCACCGGTTTGTTCAGTTGTGTAGTCAATTTTTGGATTATGTATGGCCACTTAATTAATACTACAGTTGGTTGATTTACGGTAAAAAAAAAATCAAGTCAATAAGTTTTTTATTACAGTTTGTTGCTACTGATAATACTACAGTTTAAATGGTTTAATGCTTAAAACAACTTTTGTTGCCATAACTCAGAATTAATCATAATTAAATTATGTTTATGTTTGAAAATGAATGAGTTTCATTTAAATTTAAAAATATTAACTATTATCTTGTACCTCTTTTAAATATAGGATTAATAACATGATGATTTTGAATAAATAATTAATAATTAGATGAAAAATGGAAGATTTATTAAAGTGTAAACAATAGAAAGGAGCTATAAAAAAACGTAGTAAAATCGACGGTAAATATTTGTTTATTTCTTTAAGAATGCATAATCTCATAAAGTTGATGAATATTTGAAGTGAAAAATATCGTTTTCATATTTGGTTGTGTGAAAGTTGTATTTTTTTTCCTTTGACAGACGTGAAAATAACCATTATAACTTGTTTATATTCATTTTTCCTATGTAATTAATGGTTTAATTGCATGGAAGACTTTTTTATCTCTTTAATAATACATACTCTTTTAATACAGGTTCATTTGCAATCAAGAGATGCAGATGGTATTCAAAAAGATGTCCTTGTGTTTATCTTAAGTATCTTAGACGGAGTTGCAAAATATTCATTCCAATATATAGGTGATGGTGAATAAATAATTGGCTTTGGCCGTCTATTCGCTATACTTATAGGACCTTGAACTGATTACGAGTTAGAAACAAATATGTGATAGATGGATCTATCGCATGATAACAGTGTGACAATTTATTTTTCACATGAAAAATGACGATGCATTCAATAGTTTTCACTTCAATTATTACAGTGGTACATCATATATCAACAATAATATAACTTGTACATCATATTATCACTTTGGTTTGTCAGTTGGAAGCTTTAATTTTGCATTTATTATCTAAGTTCTAGTTCTAAGATGACTCAAAATGTCTAGCAACAAAATACTAGATATTCACAAGTTATAGGATCTTAAAACAATTTTGCTCAGATTTGTGTTGTATCTTTATGGACCGAACTCCAACTGCAACCCAAACTCATGATCAATAGATCTAAGCGATGCATTAAACCGAATTGACACCCTTAGACTGCTTCCAGAGAAGGCTGCATATTTAAGATACACTGCTTTCCAACCCCTGTTGTGTAAGATGTAACTCCCCTTCGTTGTCTAGAATATTCCTTCTCCCCTTTGATATCATCAATTCCACAACTATATTTGTCACTTATACCTATACAACAAGGTTTTCGACAAAAAGCATGAGAATATTTCAGTTCACTTTAAACAAGAGATGGGAAAATTCAGATGTCATAAGCTCAAAACTAGTGATAAGCGTAATTATCACATTCAAAATTCAGTTGAATAATCATAATTATCAGTAACACACTATTTGGTGATAATCGTAATTGTCATGTAAATATTTCAGGGAAATCTAATACCCAATTAAGGTTTTTGTGATAATCGTAATTATCAGTAATACACTATCAGCTCTTAACCCTAATTTAAAAAAATAAGTACAAAATTGCTAAATGCTTTACCATGACTTCCGATGGTTTAACATTACAATTTATATATATTAATCATTATATGATCAATGATTTCCCATGGTTAGACGACATGATTTGATACTTACATAAAGATATTGTTACTAAAGAAAAACACACAAATAGCTTTACTTATATGTAGTTTCTTGATTGTTTCCGATAACTCCTTTAAATCTAACACTGATTATTACAAGGATTAACAATGATTTTTTTTCACAGTAGAAGAAGATGAATATAAAACGATGCCATAATGGAAGAAAAGAAACTGAACGTTTAAACCAGAGTGAATAAACAGAATAAGGGAAACCGTAATTTTTAAGAACATAAAAGAAGAAAAAAGAATAAGAGAAACGTCCGCCTATAAATAACGCATGTGATTAGTTAACCGAGCAGTGAATTTTGTTTTTAAATTTTTTATTCTTAATAATATGAATTTGATAAAGGTCATATTCTTCATCTAGAAAATATGAAAGTATACAATCTAAACATACTAATTTTTACCGTTCATTCTTATATTTTCGACTACATATATAAACTATCTTAATAATGGGTTTATGGAAGAGAGAGGTACCAAACTTGGGTTACTCAAATATTTCCCCATGTTATTTTGTGTCGTGTTATATCAGGTCGCATGTTGTGTGATAATGTGCTCAAATTTTAGCTGTTGTGTTGTGCCATAAACTTGTTTGCATAACACACATTATACCTATACCATTGGGGGATATGGATTTGGATTAAAACTTAACAATTGAAGAGATAAGAGTGTTGGAGAAAAATGACTTAAAATGTATTTTGGTCTTGGTAGGAATGTACCTTAGGACATAGAAGTCACTAAGGGACACTAGCTCATTTTTCACTATTGTGAATGAAGAACCTTTAGTCCCACATTGTTGAGACTAGAGATGAGTTCTCTCTTTATTACCACAAAAAATGCAACTAAGGGAGGGCCCTTAGGATTTAGAAGCTTTTGTGGTTGGGGGAGGACTAAGGCAATGGGCTAGTTGAAGTAAGCATACTTTTCACAAATGTGCGGTGCTTCGCACCGAAGCACGCACGCTTGCAGCTTGCGAGCTTGCGGTGCTTGAGTATGCTTGCGGGTGCGGGCGTAGCTAAGACTGCGGGCCAACCAAGACTTACGTTTTTGAAAATAAAGTTTTTCATTAAATTTTGTTGTAGGGCGTCTGACCTGGCTAAAATTAAGTTGTTTTAATGAGAAAATATTTCTGACCGTTTTATATCCGTTTCAAACATAATAACCGTGATTAATGCATAAAATTAATTTTAATCAATGCGCAATAATTCTCTTCTCATGTTTTGGCTATAAAAGAAAAATCATTTCTCCATTTTAACTTACTCCAGAGCAGGCTATTATCCCTAGCTCTTTTCCCCTCTTCTTGCTTTGTTTTGCGCAAATTGTGTGTTTATTTCCCTTCCACTATCAATTGATGTTAAGTTCTAGAGGGTGACTAGTATTGTGCTTATACTAGTCATCACGGGCAGTTCTATCCTGGACACATCTTCTCTGTTGGGGTATAACATCTCTCATTATTGAGGAGTACCCGAGAACTATTGTGTTAAGGACAATTTACTGAGCAGGTGGCTCTGTCCTTGTGTGTGCGCATCAACATCAAAGTGTTTATCAATACAGAAATTTCTCTAACGTTAACAGTTTTCTTCTGTTTAGTTTTTCCTTGTTGCAGAACCAACAAAGAGAACCCCGACAACTTTAAGCATTGTATCTGCTCCTATTTATTGGTTCATCTTCAGTTGATTGGTGATTTTTAGGATTTTAATCCTCTATTTTTAAGTAGACCTCAAGAGTTTAGTTTTTGATATTTTCCCTTGTTCTTATGGATTTTGAGTCATGGGATGTTAGATTCTCTTTTTGTGCATATAAAATCTTCCGTTGTATTTTATGTTTTAACCATACTGCAACACCGTTCGATTCATCAATAAATCCATCTTATTTGGATTTAGCAACATCACAAATACTACGACAATAACAATAACTAATTCCAGAAACTCGATACATATGAGTATATTGCCCGATTCTTATTGGTTCAGACCAGTATATATTACTTTTATTACTTTAGTTACTTCTTTCTTGATGAAAACTCTCAAAAATAGTTGGGTCATCGTATGATCTTAACAATTCTCCTATTAATAGTAGACCTGTTAATTTGTTTATAAAAAACCAAACATGGCCATTTAACCTTATTCTAAATAGTTTGTTTATAATATGTTTAATCAGTGTTCATAAGATGTTTGTATCCCATTCTCCGATATGTAGTTGTAACTGGTATAACTCGTTTAACTTAGATGTTTGTTTAATTGTTTTTATTGTTCTTATAAGGATTTTAATTCCGATTAGGATTTTAATATGAATATAATTTAGGATTTTCTGATTAAAAAAATATTTCATACCACCTATACATTTGGAATAGATCATAGAATAATAAATCTAAATGGTGGCAGGTAGAGTTGACGCTGGGTGTCAAGAGTTTTGACGTCCTATCTCAGGCCATAAGATCAAGGGTCACACTCAAGTTATTGAACGCTCCTAATTCGTCTGATTGATCATCAACAAACTTGATGTTTTAGGTTGAATTACAATTTATCTCCCACAAAACCTTAGGAAGACGGTTTGGAAAAGTCATACTTGGAACCTAGCTCGAAACTATTATACTTGATTTTACATAAATTTTCCACGTTATTTATAACTTGGATCTATAAAGTCGTGCTAAAGTGAATTTAAATTATCCATTTTACTTGAATACGAAAGTTTAGCGATTTTATTTGGCCCATAATGATCCGACTAGTTTTTATATATAAAAAAACAATTGAATTATTAAAAGATGGATTGTGTTGTGGTGGCATATGGTCACGGGAAATTGGTCAAAACTCTTAACGTCGATTTTCAACTTTTTTCTTTATTGAATAACACTTAAACCATAATTCTATTATCCATGAAAACAAAGTAGAAGATAGAGTTGTAGTTTGAATATAATAGGTTTTGGAGAGTTAAATATTTAATAAAAGAATAATGATTTGTTCCAAATGATTTTAGGTAAAGAGTCGCTAAGCTCACGACGATATTTACAAAAGAAAATAATTCTACAAGAAACTTGTCGATACAAATATCAAAATAAAAAAAATTGACATATTTGAGACAACTGATTATCGTAACCCGTCGTCTAATAACTCGAAGGACTTGTGCATCCTCAAATGTAAGAGTTATCTTCTTTCCATCTTCTTCTTCTTTGTAATATGAGTAGCTAAGCTATTGTTTATTAAGGATGAATTCAATGTTCTAAGCGTGAAGCTTTATTAGTTATACAAGTTTGTTTGAAGTATATATCATCTTATCGTTTGTTTTTACTATATCTGATGTCCATGAGTGATTCTTAGACTGTTTAAACCGCACACTAAATTAATCTATTGATTATTGATATGTGCATTATTTGCACTAGTTTGGTGCTCTAATTCATTGCTTTCTTATTAGCTTTTATATCAATATGATTTTATTTTGTTTGTTTTTGAGTTTCTTAGAAGTTTTGAAGTATATTCAGCTAAAGAAGAAGATAAAAGTTCATTACGACATAAAATGAACAAGGAAGTCAAGTGTTACAATTGGAGCTAGAGAAAGGACCAAATGGATAATTCAAATATAATATTTCTTCACTCTATCTTGAAGAAAATTGAAATACGAAGACAACGCAAAAAGAATGAGGTCATTCCGATTCCGGACGAAGAAGTTATGGGCAAAACAAACTTAGAAGATGTGAGTCTACATGAAAAGGTTCGGATGGGAGTTTGCTAGCCGAACTTAGAGCTGAAGAATCAAGTTTTCGGAAGAATTTAAATTGAAAGGTTCGGTTAGGAAATGATTTAATGTTCAAGTCTCCAGGAGAAGGTTCGGTTATGAGAAGTTCTCATGAAGACAACCGAACTTTAAAGTCAAAATTCGGCAAGAAACGAAAGGTCCAGAGAGATATTCGGCTAGGAATAGGAAGTTTCCAGGAGGAAGTTCGGTTAGGAACCCTCCCATCAATACCTAGCAAAACTTTTGACTTGGTTTGGGTAATTTTTACTTATTAGGTTTGGTTGGGAAGGTCACCAGAAGAACCAGCCGAACTCTGAGCGTATTGGGACACGATTTGGCTTCTAAAACGAGTAAAACCCGGTCCCAGAAGGATTCTAAGCCCTAGATATCATGAATACTATATAAGAAGACTCCCAAGACATTGAGAAGGTACCTCTGGAGAATATACTATACATTACAACAAGGAGAACAAGGAGCTAGGGCTTGAAGTTGTGATTGATCATCACGATTTCTAAGGTTTGCTTTACTTGCTTTCTTATATATTTTCCATGGATTTTGAGAAATCCATGATGAACTAAACCTTTATTATTGGTTAGATATGTAGTCCTAAGTTGAAAAATGTATTTATTAATTAAAATATTCATTCTTATATGTTCATAATCTCTTCAATATCGCTTATGTTCTACCGTTAATAACGCCATGTATGATTGATTACTATTTTATTTAAGTTGCGAATTAGATGAGCATGCATTGATATCTATAGCTAAACTAGGATTTGAGATCCGGAATTGTCGAAAGATCCTTGTTACAAGTAGTATAACATAGTTGTTAATGACGGGATGTTACCATGCAATTATGTGTAGAAGCGTGACCTAGGTTAAATCCATGTGGCTCTTGCGCCGGATTGTTTAGAATAACCTCAACTCACAGAGACCATTGCTTTCATTGGGTAAATTTGAGTGGCTCTTGCGCCAAGTTATTCGTTGAAAAGGATTCAAAGTGTGGCTCTTGCGCCTTTGATGATAATAGGAGTTTTGCCGTAGTAAGCCTGCGATAGGATGCTTTAGGGTTATTGATATTGGGAGTGAATGAATGTTGAGCATGATTCAGTTGATAACATATTGGAAGATGGAAGATGAGAACTCTAACCAGTACTCTTTACCTCTGATATTCGTTTTAATCTATATTTTTCAGTATAACTTAGTTATAATCACAATAAAAAAAACCCTATTTATATAAGTAATCAAAATAACTTGATAACCCATATCTCCCTGAGGAAAGAACTTGTTCTTATCACTATACTCAAATCCATATTTGTGAGGTAGAGAACTTGAAAATAATTTTGCTTGACTTACAACCGACCAATTATTCTATCGGTAGTAGAAGTATGGGGATAAGTAATAGTCTCTTAACTCTCTACACAAGTAGAAATCGTGAGACCTTGCAGAGGGGTTTTGTGGAGCAATTACGAGTGAAGACAACATCAGCAAGTGTACCTTGAGCTAAGAGTTTAACTACTGGGATCAACCTAAAATCACAAAGCCTAAGGCGTTCGATTGGATTACACCTTGAGTGATATACTACTTGGTGGTTCAGACGAATAGAATCTGGTAGTCGAGAACTTCTGTATCCAGTGGTAAAAGGAGTTTTTGGAATAACATTGATGTAGATGATATTCTATGGTTGGTGATGAATGATTCTAGTCAAATATAGATAAGAACACTAATTCAGTTAACGTTTGTTAACGACGAAAGACTCTCTAATCATTTCTTTCTTCTTATTGTTCTTTTTAGTTACTTAATCAAACGATCACCCATCTAGTATTTGTTTTTATTCTAGTTTTTTTAATCCAAATAACATCTCAATTACACCACTCTTTGTGAGAACGATCCTTACTACCGCTATATTACTAGTTAATTTGTGGGAAATATCTTGATTAATTTGTTGCACTTACGACACACATAAAATTTTGGTGTCGCTGCCCGGGAACAATCCCTAATTGATTTTTTTAGCTTGTTTTAGTAGTTTAGGTTTTCACGTTTTTCTTTAGTGTTTTCATATTTTTTAGTTTTTTAGGTATTAACAACTCGTTGAAGGTGTCTAACTCTCGTCAAAAGCGGGAAGTAAATTCTGAAACAGGTTGTAAATTAATTTTGTTTTGTAGCTCTTAGTATATTTTTTTTTTTTTTTTTTTTTGTAATTCGTCATGTTTCCCTTCGGAAATAACATGTACCATGCACAAGTTCAATCACATAATAGTGGCAATCAATATGGTTTTCAATATCAATGTTATGTCAACCACAAACTATACCATGGTTACAATTAAAACCAATCTTTTGGCCATGATTAATATCCTACGAAACTTTATGGATATTCTCATACATACCAACAACCTTACAACGAGTATGGAAGTGAACAATCACAAGGACGAGAGGATAGTTATACTTCTAATGATAACTCTTCCAGTCTGGAAGATCTAATGCATCAATATATAAATAATTTGAAAATGGGAAATCAAAATCTGGACAAGCAACACAATGATTAGGAAGAATCGCACCAAGAAATTCAAAAGAATATGGAAAAATTAACATATTGCTTAACTCGGAAAGAATAAAATTGAAGAAGAAACTTGGCCTCAAAACCAAAACCATTCTGAAATTCATGTGGACGATAAAGACTATATGATCGATAATAATTATGAAGATGAACAACATTTGGAAATTCCATATAACAATGATGAAGTTATTCCAACTCAGGATCATAATAATAAGCATTCACCTATTTAAAAGGAGGAGACTTGGTACAACATAACCATTGTTATAAATGGTGTGACATACTCAAACGCATATTAGCGCGATAAAGAATATCTGGATTACAATTTTTTTAGGCCGATTGATTTGAAAATAGTAGACCTGATTATTTCTTCAGCGGAGACTCATAGATATCATCCTAAGATTTGCACCAATGAACTAGAATTTCTGGAAGAGGACTCTGATTCTGATTATGAGAGTGTTGAAGAGATGGTGATCAAGAATGAAACAAAATTGATTGATTTTGTGGAAGTCCAATTAAAATTTCCAAGGATTCCAATGATGCTGAGATTTTGGTTGAAGCAGAAACCGAGGAAGAATGGCTTTTAAAGAGTTTGATAGAGGACCACAATACACATGAGGTGAATAATTCATTAAATTTCTTTAAGAATGATAAGGATCCCATAAAAGGTTTGTCTAATCCTTTGCATAATTCTATAGATTTATATTTTCTTTCTTCTTTTCTAAAGCATAAATCTTTTCTTCGTTGATGTGCCGTATGAAACAACTCAATTTTCATATTATATTTACTACCATCACATTGGATACAAATGTTTAACCCAAACATCTTAATTGCATACCATCCACTAATTTCCTCTGGACACTTTCGTGTCCCCCCCAAAATACAACTTTTCTTGTGGAAAACAATTAATGAGGTTTTACCGACCTTCGTAATTCTAAATCGTATTCATCTCGCCAAATCCAACCTATGCTCTCATTGCAATACTAATCCAGAAGTTGTTGTACACATACTCCTTCAATGTCAGGTTGTTGTAACAACATGAAACACCCTGCTCGTCAGTCTATCGAACCAGAAAAAAACCACCCGTATCTCTCCCAAACATTCTTAACCCCCAAACAATAATACCAAATATATTACAAACAAAGGGCCCTACCTCTACCATTACCTCATTTTTTATTTTTTTGTGGGTCCTTATGAATAGCCAGGAATAAACTAATTTATCACTAAAAACAACCAAACCCAGAGAACATTATACAAATAACACTTAAAATTCGGCATAGGTTCACTTGGGCAAAGAAGATCATACCTCATGCGTTACCTGGTATGCCATTGTTCGTAAACCCAATAAACACCACTCGATTAACAACAACCATCTTGATAGGTTGGATCACCCCTAACCCAGAATGAGTTAAGATCAATACAAATGGAGCGGCTAGCGGACACCCTGGAAATGCGGGTGTAGGTTTCATATGTAGAGATTCGACGGCCACAACGGTGGTAGCAGTTTCACAACCTTTGGTCATCACCACTGCGCTAATAGATGAGACACGGGTCATGTTGATGGTGCCAAGAACGACGACAAATAGAGGATAGACTAAAATACAATTCGAAACTGACTCAAAAAACCTGCTTCGATTTTATACACTGATACGAAACCACCTTGATATATAGATGGAATTATTATCGAAATCAAAGATAAAATGCTTCAAATTCCACAATACACTGCCCAACACAACTACAGAGAAGGAAACCAAGCAACAAATGGTTTGACGAACCATGCAACAGATAGCAGTCAATCGGGAGATCTTATTCCGTTTTTTTTAAATCAGATTGTACTAAATGACTGCATGAGTATAACATACCCTCATTATTCACTTTCTAATACAATAAATACAGTTCATGCTTCAAAAAGAAAAATAAAAAGAATTTACTACCCTCACCCAAAAATACAATAGAAAATGAAAATTCAAACCGAAACGACGGACAAAACTATTGAAAGATAAATCGAGGAAATCAATGGAGTGTCAATGTCAAGTATAAATTCTACTGACTTGGGCTGTAATTTAAAATTTGCCAAATAGTCGTCCATATTAACAAGCAGGTCCATAACCCTGCGAAAAGAAAGAAAATTGTCGTTTGTCGGACGGCAATGTTATTCCAATTCTAAATAAGATTTCAACGATAGCGAGAAATACTAGCAGACAGCTAACTATAGAGATAGATAACTGGGAAATACTAGCAGACAACTAATTAAGATATGCACAGTGTAACCTGTCGTCCTGTGGACATGGATATTGCAATTGATAATGAGATGAAAAGTTGCTGTAGCTCCTTGAGAGGTGAACATATGATTATTCGTGGGTATTGTTTGTTAGTTCAACTTCAATAGTTCTATACTAATTTCATAGAAAATAAAATCTTCAAATTTGAGACTTTTTTGACTTTGGAGAAAAATAATAACAATGAAGATATAATAATGCAGTGTTTATATGCCATCTTTGTTGGATATTTATTCGTACCAGAGTAGATATTATCGACTGTTTTGACAGTAAAGAAATGAAAATACATTTATGGATAGACTGTTTTTGGGGGCAAAGCTTAAATATCAAGACCATCAAACATACCTCATAAGTAAAGTGCAAACTAGATATACCAGGATCACTAGTTCATGCTAAAAAAAAAAAATCACTAGTTCACTACTGTGGAATTAGATTGATATTCAGAAACCATTTTTTGGATTATATTAAGTAAATCCAGGCCCAGAGGAGATAAACTAAAGTAAAAGTAAAACCAAGGTCTAGAGTCTAGACAGTCTAGCTAGTATAGAGATTAAAATAAAATCCAGTTGGAAATCAAACTGAAAGAGTGAAAGTACCTGCTTTAGAATCCAGTGATGGAAACAACTGTCTGCCTACGGAGCTAATGTTACTACCTGCATCATACAAAAGTAATGATCACTTCTCCATAGACAGCAGCAATGAAGAAAAGAATCTCTAATATCGGAAAAGTAAGGGTGAAAAGTAAAAGCAATGGTGGGCACCAATTTGTTACGGCCTATCAGGCCTCGTTACTGTCCTAATATCGGAATTGTTAAGTTGGGAATATCTGGTGGTAAAAAAACCATTATAACAGTAAGCAATGATTTGGTGAAAGAAAGAATTTATGTTACTGAATGACCTTTATCACAGTTGGAAGTAGAATTCCAACTACCACAGTAGCACAAATCTCTAACAGCACCAGCATCATAACCACAAGTACCTCCAGTAGCTTCACACGATCGACAAAATGAAAAATCACCTGGAACAGAATAAATCACGCGTATCCCGTACGACCATGAATTAGGAGTACTAGAAACATGTATAGGGGCAAGACTGTAGGCGCTGCTGTACCCTTGGCATTTAAGTCTAGTAAGATTTATAGATCGAATTGATTCAAATGAAACTGAGCAACAATCTGGTGGACTCAAACCATAGATTGTATTCTCTCGCTTTTATAAGAACCAGATGAAGTCCACGCGGGACATGCTTGATATGCTTCGCAACCCATACTCGATACATTTAGACAAGGTAAATGTTTCTCGGGAAATCCTTGGAAAAGTGGAGATTGCGCATGACATCCTAATAACATGAAGATATTATCTGGTGCTGGATTTAAGTAAGGAGTTCGCCATGATTCTACTTCAAAACCGTTTCCTTTTCCATCTCGTAAAATTCTATTGCAAGTTGACATGGCTGGATCGCTGAGTGTAAGTGTTTGGAAGGCGTAGTCAATCTCCGAGACACGGTAAGAACCTGAAGTGATGTGAAACATGAGGACATCATTTACGCAGAAAAGGAGGTCACGGTAGCCGAAGTGGCCACAACCCGACCGGGTAGCAAATGGGTAGTCTATTGTTAGATTTCCACAGAAAGATCTACAAGTGTTGTTTCTGTGAGCAAAGTTAGCTGAAACTGTTCTTGTTAGAAAGATTGGGAGTAAAAGAAAACTAAGAATAGACATTGGTGGGAAATGAGAGTGAACTGAGGTTGGAGTTTGCTGCTTAGCTACATAGAGAGATAAAGAGATAAAGAGATAGAGAGCCTATATGAGAAGAAGCAATATGATGGAGCTTTTTGATGCCAAATATTATTCTTTGCTTCAATATTAGGCATTTGTTTGTTCTCTTTAAATGTTTGTTTATGCTAATTTCTTACTTTTGTTCCATTTTTATATGACTTTTGTTTCTTTTCTTGCTTTGTGTAGGGTTTGTAGTGATTAATTTTCTTTTGGCATTTTTTTAAGTGAGAAGGTTAAGCATATAAAATGAAAAATTCAGTAGAGGTTACAAAGTGTTCGTTACTAACGTAAAAAAGTTTTCCAACAAAAAGAAAACACTAATAATTGGAACATAATAGAAAACTAGATTTGTGCATATGTTATATACCAGGCGTTGTAATTATATCTTTTTGAATCGTTACTCAAAAAGTTGATAGTTGTCTTTCTCTTTTTCTTTTTTTGTTATACCACCAACACAGTTTTTCTGATGTCCGATTTTAAGTATCACCACAATATATATGAAGCTAACTCCATTGAATATAATTATGGCACAAATTGTTTCAAGATTAACATTAATCCGTGCAACAAAAAAAATACATTTAAAATGATATAAATAATGATGATCAATGTTGACAGTTGTCTGTACTTTTTTGTTATACCCTTCAAATAAGGAACAAAATGATGATGAAAATTGATAGTTACACGTATTTTTTCTTCCTAACAAATATCGATAAAAATTGATAGTTGCTCGTGCTTTTTGTTATAATCCGATTAGAATAAAACAAATTCATCATTTTTTTGTTTTTTACACGATTTATCAAATATTTATATATTTCACTCGTAACAAATCAGTTCAAGATAATAAGTTAATAATATCAAATAATTTTATTATTCCTTGTGTTTTTTTAAGAAACTTGTAAATAAAATATATCACACAAAGAGTATTGTATATAAGTAAATCACAGAAGAAGTTATTCAACAATAGTCATTTGCAGGACTTTACACAAAGAAATTCAAGTGTAAAAAGTTTAATTAGCTACTTGAATGAATTATATGAATATATTTCCCAAGAATAATAATCCTTTTTTGAAGAAAAAAAAATTTCTATAGCCGGGAGATTGATCTCCCACTGTGGTCGCCAAAATGTTTCACTACAAAAACAGATAAATAGGTGAAAGGGTAAATCGTAAAGAATATGAGAGATTTAAATCGTACAAGGCTAGCTTAAACCAAATAAATGATCGTTCAAGCCTTGTTTTTGGTCACAAAGAAGGAAAACAGGTTGATCTTGGGGAGGTCAGCAGAGAAGGATGAGATCAGAGCTTGGTGATAACTAGTCGAAAAACTCCAATTTTTTTAGTTGAGTTCAATTAGAGAAGATGAAGTGGTTTAGAATAGTATGATGAGCTTCCACAAACTTGTTATCTCTGACTTGTGTGTTGTTGGAAATAGAAGAAATCTCATATTTATAGTGCTTGAACTATTGATCTCGTAGGAAGTGGAAAATATATAAACATAATGAGGTGGAGAACGTGGTTGAGAATATGCCCATTATTGCTTGCATAACTCTTGAAACTGTAACTCCCTTTATGGTTGAGAGAATTTTCTCGTAACTATAATGCTCATTATTCTCCCCTATAGAAACGGTCCATTTAATTTATTCTCATCGTGGATGTTTAGTTACACCTCATAGGCTATAGACTGCCAGACCAATATCCCAACGATTATCCCCCTGTGACATGCTTGATGTCTCGTACATATTTGTTGGTTGAGTCATATGAATGACTCTTTCAAATAATATAAACTACTAGTATGGGTCTAGCATAGTTTCGTAAGTCTAAGCTTGGAAGTTTGCAAGCTTAAAACGACAATATTTGGAAATGGCACAAACTTGGAAGTGGCAAACCTGGATGCGCCCAGGCTTGGGAATTGTACAAGTTTGTAAAAGTCCAGAGTCAAGATTATGCAAAAGTTCTCAAGGACTGAGCATGGGATTGGCGTCATGCTCTCAAGGACTAAGAAAGATTGGCATGTGCTCGAAAGGGGCAAACATGAACGTTAATGTCCCTGAAAATCGAGCAAGGCACATGATTTGCGGGGACCAAGGCTTGATAATCGAACAAAGCATGGTCCACGAGGACCAATGCTTGGTGTGATCAAACAAAACATGGTGAATAAGGCTTGTCGGACCAAGGATTGGTGTATTCAAGCAAGGAATGATCGAAAAGAGCATGGTCCTCGAGGACCAATGCTTGTCATGATCAAGTAAGATTGAACAGAGCATGGTCCTCGAGGACGTGTGACCAACAAGGCTTGGAAGATCAAAGCATGCTCCTCGAGGACGCGTGATCAACAAAGCTTGGTCGAACATCATGGTCCTCGAGGACGCGTAACCAATAAGGTATGCTCAAACAAGGCATAATCGAGCAAGGATAACACGAACAAGGCATGGTCAAAAAAGGCATGATCGAGCAAGGCGTGATGGACCAATGATTGGTGATACAAATAAGGGATAGTGAAGCAAGGCTTGGTGGACCACATCTTGGTGATGCAAGGCATGGTGGACCAAGGCTTGGTGGTCGTTTTAGAAAAATAGGAAAAATAGTTCGTTCGCTAAGACTTGTGAAGATTCGTTTTAGACCTAATTTTGATTTAAACTAGAAAATAAGTAAAATATTTTAACAATATTGGGAAGAACTGGAACTCAGGATTCCACCAAAATCACTTCTGAATAATTTATACAATGATTCTTTAACAATTATAGCTCTTTTATTGACTATGTTTCTTTGCCAAAAGTAGATTTCCAAAACATTAACTGTAAATTACAAGCATGGTGCATCAAAATCTCTTAAGTCCCAGCATACACCATCAAACAAAATCACAGCTAATTAAGAAAAATCATAAATCAATTAAAATCAATGCAAAAGTCATTAAGAATCAAAAATAGTTACCATTCATTCATGAAATATGGCTTCCTCCATTGTCCCAGTGTTGGGTTTAGCTAGACATAGCTTTCTTAAAAGCCATTAAAATATTAAAGAAAATCATAAATTGTTTTTGAAAAGCAAAAGTAAACCCTAATTTTCTATCTGTGAGAAGTTGTGTAGAAAATTGTATCTAGGCTCCCCTTTATATAGGCTTTGGTAACCTCCCCTTTATATAGGCTTAGGTAACCTCCTTGTAGAAAACCTAATCTCATTAAACTTTTCCACCTCTTTTTGATCCTTATCCAATTATGAGACTTAACCTCCTCAAAAACCAACAAAAACCCTAATTTCCACGTCAAAGGCGAGCCCAAAACGCTTCTCTTATTTCTCTTCCCGCGCAGGCCCAATAAGGCCCAACAGATAACAAATCCAAGTTGGTTTCACAGTTTTGCTCATAACTTCTTCGTACGAACTCGGAATGACCTCATTCTTTTTGCGTTGGCTTCGCCTTTCAATTCTATACAAGATGAAGGGTAGAAATACTGGAATAGACTGAGTTCCACTGGGTCTTTAGCAATTCTTCCTTGTAGAGCTCAATTTCACTTCTTTCAGAGATGTAACCTAATAAAACACATTAACTACAAAAGTAATAATAATACACAGTAATACACATAAAATCTAGCAAATAAGTATAAATAAATGATATTTAAAATATGTAGATTATGCACCTATCACTTAGTGATACAAGAAAGGGATAATGGAGCAAGGCTTGCTAGACCAAGGCTTGATGATGTAAGGCATGGTGGACCAAGGCTTGGTGATGCAAGGGATAATGGAGAAAGGCTTAGTGGTCATGACCGACCAAGACATGGTCTGTATGACCACGACTTCGTGATATGAGTAAGGCATAATATCTGAGGACCATGGCTTCCTGTTCTTGGGAACTGAGAAAGGTGGGTCCATAAGAAATCTATACTCTATAATTCTGACATGGGACATGAATAAATTTGTAAATCCAATATTTTTGATACGGGACCGATAAATTTATAATTTTCGTCTCTGTTAAAATTCCACCATCTACACCTAGATTAAAAAAATTAAAACTTATATAACACCTGCGAAATACAGAGCGGGTACGGATGTCCAATAGATTTTTAAATTTACACTCATAACCAATCCAATGTTTATTGGATTTTTAAAAAATGCACCCATGTCCAACCACCCATGAATGGGTTGGCAGATTGGATCAGAAAAGCTCAACCCTATCAAAAAAGAAAAAATTAAATTTTGGTGCAAAGCCCCTATATATAATATGTTAGCCCAACGCCTAAATGGTTAACCACTTTATGCCTGGGTCCATAACATTTGAGCAAAAGAAAAAAGACTATTGATCAAAGTTGTAACTTACCCGGCTACCACCGACCATGATTTTCTCTATCTCATCTAGCTATGTCTCGGCATATTCGATACTCCCTCCGTCCTTAAATGACTTACATATTTATTTATTTTTTTGTCCTAAAATAATTGGCACTTTAGACGTTTAAGGCTACATATCCAAAATTACCATTTAAATTAATTAGTTTTTTCAAATATTACTCTAAGAATTATATAATTTAGCATGTTTATCCTCGTTGTATAGGTCTTTTAACAAGTTTTCTAACGATATAAATTTTACAAATACTTTACTATAATTTTAGAGAAGTGTTATTTCAAAGATTTTTGTTAAAAGAGAACTCATTTTCATTAATAACAAATCAAGGTTACCTGACTAACAAAATCAATGCGAGAAACATACAATAGAATTTTAGGACCGAGAGATCCAATAAAAAAGAGAGAAGGAAAACTGGTGTAGAACAAATACATGCATGCATGAAGAAAGAACTGATTGAATCGGAGAAGCCATGATTTTCGGCATGAAAGCCAACTATTTTGTTTGATTGTTTTCTTCTTGAGAAAAATGTATTCCTAGATCAAAGGAGTGAATATCTTATTCTTGAACTTGTATTTCAAGCTTTCGGCCGGCTGATTTCGTCACCAATTAACAAAACCCCCAAACACCCCTACCCAAAATTTATCATTAACAACACAAAAAATTGCTCTAAAAGAAAATAAAAAAGCACCATTAAAGGGCGATGGGAAACATCATTGAAAGGAAAAAGCCTTACTGAAAGGTAAATGCAAAACATGATGAAAAACTAAACCTAGATAAACTTCAAACTACAGCTACAACTAAACTAAAAAAAGAAGTAAATAATGAAGGAAAAAGTCTATTCTAAGGCCAAGTCTATGCACCTCTCAAAACACCAAATTTGAGAGAAAACACCCATTATGTACCTAGTAAACCATCAAATTGACCTCTCAAACGCTCTTGTTTGAGCAGATGCACAACGCGACTTAGTCTTTGTCGCTCGGCCAAAACTATGTCGCCAATCTCTTAGTTCATCCAACGGTCCTGGCTGGAACTCTTATAAATACCCAATTTTAAACTCGATTCTACTCACATGTTCTCTACACCTCAATCTTTCACACACATTTTTGTTAATCTAAAACAAAACTCTCCTTATTTTAATCTAAGAAAAAACTCAGTAAATATTTTCTGCATAATGAATTCTCAAAATTCTCAAATGAATGCTCATGCCAAAAAAGCTTGATACAAGTTTTTCAATTGCCGGAGATGAATGCATTTGCAGAAATTATGTTTGTTGCACACAAGATAGCCTCAATGGTTGTTCTCAAGCAGGCAACACCTTGTGGGGCAACATATTTATGGGGTTTAAAGAGGAAACCATGAACATCAATTCACATGATCCAGAGTCTTTGTGTACTCACTTTACTAAAATGCGTAAAAAATTGAATGAATATGTTGCTCATGTCATTCAATGTGCTCGTAAGCCACCACCGAGTGGTGAATCACCATCGAATATGGAAAAAAAAAGTGTCGGAGGGAATGACACCTAAAACACGGTAGAACATTTGAACTAGAAGGGTGTTATGATATTGTAAAAGATTTTCCCAAGTTTAATTATGATCTATTAGCAAATATGCAGCAAGTTCCTATAAGGTCACCATACGACATTGGTGGTTCCTCTACACCAACAACTTCAAGTCCCGGTTCACCAATATCTTCACTGACTGGCCCACCACCACTCCCTAATTTTGATCTCAATGTAGGTAATATCGAGAAACGAAAAGGTTTATGAAGAGAAGCAGCAAAAGCATATAGAAAATTAACTCAAGAAGGAGGAGGGTTTGAAAATTTTAACATGACCGAGTTTATGACTCACCAACGGAAAACTGAGAAACAAAGATTTGTTGACCGGAAGGTCACGAATAGAGAGTTGAAAAAAAGCCGTTTTTTCCAAAAGCAATTTGTTAGCCATTATGGCATGAGTAAGATTCTTTCAATGGACACCACAACAATGAATGAGGATCAAAAAAAATTATGGCAGTTGTAATGTGACAAGTTAAAAAGGAAGGCAATAGAAGAACAATTGCAACCTCAAATCCCAGTTGAGGAGGAAGAAGAAGATGATGATGAAGATGTTGAAAATAATCTTTACCGTCAAGTATCGGGGCATGCGGAATCGACGTTGGAAATATTCATCAGAGAACATACAACCAACATTGAAGTAATCGTGCTTTAGCTTCAGGTGCCACTCTTCTCGATTATGATACGCATATCTTCTTGTGAATACTTCTTTTGGCTCAAGAGCTCTTGGTATCTGACCCGATGATTCTGTTGCTATCATAAGGTTGGTAAGTTCTCTGTCTTCATCAGACTCATCTTTCATTTGTTGCAACACCCGAACATAAGTTTCTTGTTGTGTTTTAAACCGATCCATAATAATTTGAGCTTCATCATCAGAATAATCCATCGACTGTGAGTTAAAAGTTAACAGGGGGTAGTCAATTGGGATTTATAATGACTTATAGATAATTCTGAAATAGGTTGTTATTCAATTGAGATTTCCAGAGAGTCTCCCAAACTCTCCTGTTATTGGATAGAGACTTTTTTCAAGTCTTTTAAATTCTCACAAACTCTCTTATTATTGGATTAATATTTGTTGGAAGTCACTCAAACACTCTTGTTATTGGATTAAGACTTTAAAATCATGGATTTCTTACTTATTGAGATTTTGGGAGACTTTTTGGATGAAAATAAGCATGAGTGAAATCTCTCCCTTATAAGTGATATTTTGAGAGACTTGAAATTTTGGGTAATCCAAAGGTCCTCATTTCTCAACCTTATCGGATGGTTATTAGCAAATATTTTCTTTCTTCTTTATTCCTCCATCTTTCTTTGCTTTTATTTTTGCTGCAAAAACAAACAAAATCTGTTCGTTTGGTTCCTCCTCTCTCATAGTTTTTACATCAAAATCTGTAATTAATGACAAAAATATTGAATTTGTAGCATAGTTTTTACATCAGAAAACGATTATAGCAGGCAGAACTGATAATTAATGGAATCAGGATTCAACCGATTTATGAATCGGTGTGTGCATGCGGAAAAGTGCCTCTTAGTAACCGACCATGGAAACCAATTAAAATTGAGTGAGTTTCAATCGAGTTATACAAATGGGTATTCTATATAATCAATCATCTGAAGAAAAGTCTAGAAATTTATCATTCCACTGAAATGCAAAATTGGGAATAATTTTTTTTTTACTCAAAAACGGGCAAACAAAATAAGGTCAATCTCTGTTTGTTTGGTTCCTCCTCTTTTGAAACCACTGAAAATCTCTATACTTCCAGAGAGTCTCCGGAAGTCACTAGAAATAAAAGTCTATAAAAATCTATATAAATCCTAATTGACTACCCCCCCTGTTAGATAGTTTAAGAAATCTGTGAATTGATTGTAGAAATAGGTAAATAATGGTATGAGTTGAAAGAAATTGTTGGGGTATATGTATAGAAGAAGGAAATTTGGTCGTTTTTGTATGAATTCGGCCGTTGCCTGAAAGTAGCCGTTAGCGGCTGCTTCTTTGTCGAGCGATAATGTGTCGGCCGCCAACGGCCAACTTATTGCCGCTCGACAAAGAGCTAGCCGCTCAGAACATTTCCCATAGTGACACATCCTGTTTGTCCAGCCACCTGGCTAGACAAACTAGCCCATTTGAGAGGGTGCATAGGATCTTGCCTAATCCTCTTAAAATCAAGAAGATCTGAACAGTGGACTAGAAACTGGAAAGGTGCCGTTGTAGAAGTTTTTTTTTTTTTTTTGACAACCCTAAAAATCCTTGAGTAGAGAAAGAAAGAGTTTCTAAGTAAGGAAATTTAAATCAAAGGATTTGTTCTGATAACTAAAAAGAACATTTACAAACTACTTTCTATTTATTTCCATAGGAATTGTACAAACAATGCAAATATCAATCTTTTAGGGACGAAAATAGTACCATCTACTGTCACATTTGCCATTGGCATGTTCTCGTCTTTTATTGTGTCGCTGCATTGTCGGACTAATGTAGCTTCATAATCATGCCTCTCGCCCGGGGATTAACACTCGGTTGCAAGAGTTAGTTGACTCAGACGAGTCAGGTTGAAAGTACAAATCCTAGACAAGTCAGATTCAAATACAGATCTCCTCACCCCAAACCCATTCGTAAGTCACAAAAAGAAGAAGGAAATATTGGTGCACCAAAAGACGTGAATATGCAAATCAGTGAATTGGAGGATCAATCTTGTCTTTCTCTCCCCATGATGAATTTCACGATCATCATCATCTTTTTTTTTTGAAGCCTTATATAGGGGCTTCCCATTCCAATAAAGGGGCTTCCTATGGCTGAAGACTAACCCAAATATTGGATAAGGGATACCCTATGATAATAGCAAACACCTATATTACCCTTTACTCTATAACCTAAATAAAAAACCTATTAAAACCTAAACAAAAAACTTTTCTTCTTCCCAACCGTAAATCTGCTTCTCTTCAACTCTCCTTCTCCCCATTTTCTTCTCCATCAAATTCATCGTCTTCGATTAATCGTCGATTCGAAAATTTATAATCGTCAATCAAACACTATAATAAAGATGACAAATTCTACTAAAGGTATAGAAGGTGGCAGTAATTTGAATCAAAATCAATCAAACAAAGAAAACCGAACTCATCAAGAAATTGAAGAACATACCGGTGGTAAAGGCAATCAAACTCACCAACCACAACCAATGGTGTATATGAGGTATGATTCTACAATAACCCATGTTATTTTTCTCCTTTTTGTGATCGTAATGTGTTAGAATGATTGATTTCAAAGAAAAAAATTAGGTTTCCAGAAACATTTACGGTTGGGAATCCAACCGTAACTGGTTTTTTTTCTAAATTTTACGTTTACGTTATTTCCAAACCAAACCGTAAATCGGGATAAAGGAGATGAAGATGAAAGTTTACGGTTGGGTTCGATTTTGAACCCAACCGTAAACTATTTTGCAGTAAAACAAAAAATGGTATTTACAGTTGGGTTCGATTGTCAATTCCCAACAGTAAATTATCCTGGATAGTTCAAATATTTCTGATGATTATTTACGGTTGGGTTCGATTGTCAATTCCCAACCGTAAATTATTTGGATAGTTTTAACTTTCTTTTATGATTATTTACGGTTGGGTTCGATCGTCAATTCCCAACCATAAATTCTCCTAGATAGCTCAATTTTTGTTTTGGTAATTATTACGGTTGGGTTCGATTGTTAATTCCCAGCCGTAAAATCTCCTGGGTAATTCAACTTTTTATTGATGATTATTTACGGTTGGGTTCGAATGTCATTTACCAATCGTAAACATGTTTACGGTTGGTTTTAAAGCCAAAACTAACCGTAAATTTGTTTACGGTTGTGTTTGATATGTGTAACCCAACGCTAAAGAATTCTGAATTTTCAAATTTTTGGTTATTTGTGTTGAATTGCTTGGAAATTATCTAACTTGTGCTTTCAATTTGTATTGGTTGTATGTTGTAGGAATAAGGATAGGGCAAAACCCAAGAACAAGAGGGGTAATAATTTAACACCGATTGATCACACTCCCACCCCTCGCCACGAAGTTCATTTAGGGGTAGATAATAGAGGCTTGAGAAAGAACGATAAGAAGAAGAAGAATTTTGAGGTAGGGGGTGGTAGCTCTAGATAAGAAGTACTACCTCAAGATGAATCCCATGTTTTCAAAGACTTCGAAGATCTACCGGTGGTGAATGGAGGTGCGCTTGTGATTAGAGAACCACCACAAGAGGAAGAATGTGATGAAGAAGAGACGGACGGAGAACAATTTGTCGATCAAGCCAAAGGTAAAGAAATTGTTGTTGCTTCGCCTCAACCTCAAGTGAAGGAAAGAAAGCCAAGGAAGAAACCTTCACCGAAAGGCAAGCATATTCCCAAAGGAAAAGACGTGTTGTTGCCTAAGAAGAAGAATGGAAGACTTTAGGGTGAGGCCCCAGACAGGTCTGCAATATTATTTGGTTATCCGCATTCATGGGTTGCCAAAGTTTCTGAGACTAGGGTATTAATCTAAAAACTTCTCTTGTTTTGTTAAATTTCCGTTTGTTTAACTTCAAGTTATAACTTGTTGGTAGATTTTGATTAAAAAAGATTATTTTCATTCTTTGTAGGATCATACACAGGCCGTGAAGAAATTGGTTCGTCAAAGGGCTCAACATTGGCCGTTAGCTGAAGAATGTAAAGTCGTCCGTGTTCTCGTAAATGGTATAGGATTAGCTCCCGTAATTACCAATTCTATGTTGGAATATGACAGTGTTACCTGCACAGCCTTCAGGGAACGTTATTGTCATGAAACCGATACGTTTCATCTCCTATTCGGCGAGATGCCAATAACGCCGGATGATGTCAAGTCAATTCTTGACTTACAAGTTGAAGGAAAAGTCGTGTATGAAGATTTTGACAACAACATGTCTTGGATTGATCTCTGTGTCCTTGTTAAAGACACACTTGGATGGGAGAAGACATAAGCCGAGTTATAGTTTAAACTAGCTGCTGAAGATAAACCAGGTGAAGTTCCGAAGAAAGGTTTAGGTATGACCAAGAAGATCTTGTTGCTAGTCTGAGGGAGAAGTTTGGAGGAACCCTGCAATTGGAAAAGGATGGGGTCGTCATAGATGAAACTAGAGCTATGCGTACAGCCAGGGCGTATATATATGCTTGGTACCATCTTCTTCGATGACAACTCAGGAAATAAGGTCAACGCTCACTTTCTACAGTGGTTGAAGGATCTCCAGAAGACGTATGAGTATTCATTGGGAACTTCCACCCTCGCTTACCTACTTTCCAACCTTAGAAAAAGCTTCGAGGGTTAGAGGTACTGAGATTGTCGGGAATACTGGTCTTCTTCAGGTAATTTATTGTTGGAATTTCAATGTTTGACTTCAATTTTTTTTTGCGCATTATCTTATATTAATATTTATTATCTTCATAGGCATGGGTCTATGATCACTTTCCGAGCCTGACTCCTAAGACGGAGTGGAGCGGTGATTTTACTGGACCTACAGGAAAGAAATTCATATTCATCGGTACTCGGTCAAAGCGTAAAGAAGTACAGATAGCAAAGAAGAGAAGTGAAATTGATGCTTTCACCGTAGAAGATGTGGTGTTTGATCCTTATGTGAAGATTGACATAGTTGATGATGGAGTAGTAGAAGATTTACGTCAATTCTCGGACGTGGCAGGCTACAATGGGCCTTTGTACCATCTGTTTGGGTTCGTGATGTGCAACCCTCGTCGAACTCTCCGCCAATATGGCTATGTCCAAACCAAGGTAACAATCGAAGCCTTTAAATTGTGTGTGAACGGCTCCATGATCGAATGCCCAAGCATCGTGCTCAACTACATCCCAACGCCTTCGTTCGCGGTTTGGAACAACCACCATAAACCGGAATACCAAATCCAAAGGGAGGAGGTAAATTCATCTTCGGGCACAAAAGAGGCCGTAGAAGATTACTTGGATTGGTATCGCCATTTTGGTCATCCACATGTGATTAATATTGATCCGGAATCTATGAGAATACTTCAAAGGGGTCAAGGAAACAACAAAGGAGATGGTCTCAGTGATGTTTGGAAAAAGGCATATTTTAACTTGGTACGTAAATTACTTATGTTATTAATGTTTTTAAGATTTATTACTAAAGACTAAACCAATATTTGTTTTCATATGTGAACAGAAAAAGAAAGCACTTGCATTGGCAGAGTCTATGACTCCATGCATAAGTAGAGGTGATGTGATGACGGTTGAGCAACAAAAGAACCTGCAACACAAAATGAGGAAGCTTCATGAATCAAACGAAGATGAGACGGTGCGAAGCTTAAAGAGGAGTAGAGCCGATACAAGAGGTGTGAATACTAGCCAAAGAGAGCCGCAACCTAGTGATGAAGACACACATGATGAAGCCGATGATGTGCAAGGTGGTGCTCGTACTCGTGGCGGTCGTGTTGGTGCTCGTACTCGTGGCGGTCGTGCTGGTCCTCGTACTCGTTGTAGCATGAGCAAAAAAAGAGTTCGTCATGGTGATCGACATACCCCTCCTCCTTCTCCTTAACTCTACGTTGATTCTAAAAATTGCGTCAAACTTAGGTTTTTTTTTGTGGGTGGATAACTTCTTGCGACAATATTCATATCTCAATTTAGTTAGAATGTATGAGAAAGTTTTTATCTTAAATTGGTCTAGCTAAATTTCGTGTTTTATTTACAAAAATTTCAAGTTAGAAACCAAGCAAAGGAGAAATCAACTTAAAAAACAAAACAACTGATTATTTACGGTTGGATCCGCAAGTCCATACCTAACCGTAAAACAGCCAGAACCATATTTCCTAAAGTTACGGTTGGTTTTTGAGTCAAAACCCAACCGTAAATATTCCTGGACCTTTTACAGTTGGGTTCGATTGACGATTGCCAACCGTAAATTATCCTGGATAGTTCAAATTTTTTGTTTTGAAGATCGTTTACGGTTGGGTTCGTTGTCAATTCCCAACCGTAAATTCTCCTAGGTAGTTCAATTTTTTTTTGATGATTATTTACAGTTGGGTTCGATTGTCAATTCTCAACCTTAAATTCTCCTGTGTAGTTGAACTTGTTTTGTGTTGATTCTTTACGGTTGGGTTTTTGTTTGTTTGAATGATCCTATTTACTTTAAATCTAGTAAAAGTGAATGAATAAGTTTAAAAATTCGATTTTCAAACCTAAATTTGGAGTGAAAGGAAATACAAAAAATAAGGGTCCAGGAACATTTACGGTTGGGTTGGGACTCAAAAACCCAACCGTAAAACTGTAGGGAAAAAAATGACAGGTTTACGGTTGGGAATCAAAAATCGAACCCAACCGTAACTGGTGCAACAAATACCCATGCACATAATGCGTTACGGTTGGGTCCTATGCTAAAACTCAACCGTAAAACTGTTACGATTGATTATTCCACCATGAAAATACGGTTACGGTTAGATTAGGATAAACACATAACCGTAATTGTTAGTTACGGTTGGGTACGATGCTGAAAACCCAACCGTAAAATTGTTACGATTTGGTTTTCCGTCATGAAAGTACGGTTACGGTTTGGTTAGGATGAACACCTAACCGTAAATGTTGTCTACGGTTTGGTTCGACAAGAAAACTCAACCGTAATGTTCCCTGAATCACAAAAAAAAATCATATTTTTTACGTAATTTCATCAAATTTGAGTCATAAAAAGACCAAGAGTTTAAGTTAAAGGTATACCTGACTAATCTGGTTGAGTAAATCAAAATCTAGGGTTTTTAAAAAAATTACAAAAATTCTCTTTCATTTCTTCTACTTTTTCTTCCCACCAAACCAATTTTTTTTTTTTAATCTGATTAAGTATAAAATTATTTTAGATTAATTATTATTAGCCTAGTCTATTAGTTGTAGTTTAGTCATTATAAAAATATAATAAATAAATAGTTTTTTAAATTCATACATAGTATTTCTATTTTGTCTTCACATAGGAAGCCTTCTATTGGAATGGAAACCCCTATTACGAATTTTTTTTTGTTTTTTTTTATCTCCATCTGAAAAATAAAGACTGCACCACCATGTTTTACACACAGCATCATCAACCACTGGAAAAGTGAGAATTCCCCTTGTACCCTCTCTCTCTAAAGATCCCCTCAGAAGAAGAAGAAGAAGAAGAAGAAGGTGAGCTCCAAAGAATCCTGTTTCTCTTTGTTATTTCAAAATTTTGGTGTTGGGTACTTGTAATTTGAGTGTAGGATGATAAATTAAGATGTGGGGCTCGATTGAAATTCACTAAAATTCCAATTTTGGGTCAAGGACTGGATTTTTATTTGTGTGTGTGATGTAAGAATCAAATGATTAACGGAGAGGGGATGGAGAGAATAGTATCTCTAACGCCGCCTCTCGAGATCCGTTTAATGAATATCGCTTGTGGAAACAAGACCAGATATTGGATGGTGGTGGTGGGGATGATGATAATGTTTCATCGAAGTACAATTCGTATGATGAATCAGAATTTGACAAGTATTGTAGTGCTAATTCACTTATGGGTGGTACTTCAAGTATGTGTAGTTCTTTGGGTACTTGTAATGATTTCTTAGATTCTGATTTAGGTTCTTTTAAGAATTTGAAATTTGATGATGTTGGGGGTGCTATGTTTAGAAGGAATTCGGGCGATATTGATGTTGCTAATGGGATTTGTACAGATGAAGAGAGGGGGCAGTCGAGGAATAATGGATCACAGTGTTTGCCAAAGTTTAAGGTCAAGAATATAATGGACTCTCGTAGAAGTTTGGACTTGGAGACAGGTACTTCATCCGGAAAGTACTTTTATGCTGATGGAGGTGAAGGATTAACGTCTTTGACAGCTTATAGTGGGTCTGATTTGTTTCAAACCTTTGCCATTGATTATTCGTCTGTAGAGGTTGCTGGTGCAGAAGAAAATGAGGCTGTGTCCCATTCTTCACCTGGGTCAAGTAATTCCTCATTGAATGTGGCTGCAGTTGAAGTGGATTGCACTGAAAAAAGTGACTGTAATATTGGTTCGTTCGATAGATTAGCTTCAGTGTCAGATAATTTAGTAGATGGAAGAGAAGCTGAAAGAGGGCCAGATGAGGAAGAAGGAACCTCATCGAAAGGTGAACATTCAGATGATGATGGGTCAATGTTTGGGTATGGTACAGATGATGAAAATGCAGTTGATTTGTACGGAAGTAGAAAGCTACAATATCGTCAAGCAGCCAAAATAGATAATCGAAATCCGTTGCTTATGAATTCGTCTGTGGCTTTCGGTTCAGAAGACTGGAATGACTTTGAACAAGAAACTGAGGAGGATGGTCTAGTTTCATCGTTGTGGGATAAACCTCAAGACCAGCAAAACGAGCAGTCGGAAATCAATAAAAAACTTGAGAATTTGAATCCTTTGACCTATGCTGGTGATCCATCTTTTGTATGGTCAGAGCAAAAAGAAAGTGCTAAGGACATCTCTGGCAACAGTGGTCAAATCCATGGTACTGGTGGATCAATTGGGAATCAAGAAAACTTTTCTATCAGGGACGTTACTGTAGATAAGTGCCCCTCTGTACTTAATAACCAGTCAAATATGAACTTAAGCATCTCGTTCTGTGCAGCAGAAAGTGAGTTTCATTGTGCGAGTAATGAGAAAGTCTCAGGCATTGATGAAGATGAGATGTCAGTAAGTGTTTCGTCAGCGTCGGGAAGACCTGCAGCTCAGTTAGACCCTCTTTCTGATATTACAGTAAACCAGCTTTGTTCTTTTTCTAATGATATACATCAGGTAAAAGAGAGACCTTCTGAGGATTCTCAGGGAATAGATTTAAAGAGACTAAGGAAGGATTCTCCTGTGTCACTGGACCTCCGCAATAACCATCTCGCACCTATTAAGGTCAGTTAGATTGTTTCCCATTAGTAGGAATCCACCTTCTTTCCTTTTGAATGGTTGTATATAACAATGATGGGAGAGGGCCTTCTGTCCATTGCGGCATTGTTGAGGTTCTAAAGTTTCTATAGTATTCTTTAGCTCCGTGTCTTTTGATCTAGTATCTGATTATTTTGCAGGTAGAACATTCGAGATCAAATGAGTCGTATGACGAGATTGTCCTTGAAATGGAGGAGATTTTACTTGACTCAAGTGAGTCTCACAGAGCTAGATTTGTGAATGGGAATAAATTATCTTTTTCTCAGCAGATTCAGATCAGAGATGGAAGCTCTACTGCTTCCACTTCTGGAACTGATGATGCTTACCCATTAATCCAAGACCCAACGAAAATTGAGGGTGTTGAAGTTGTCGGTGCAAAGCAAAAAAAAGGGAGATGTCTCACTTGGAGAAAGGATTGTTGGTGTGAAGGAGTACACAGTCTATAAACTTAGGGTTTGGAGTGGCAATGACCAATGGGAGGTTGAACGCAGATATCGTGATTTTTATACTCTCTATCGTCATCTAAAAAGATTGTTTGCGGACCATGGTCTGACTCTTCCTTCTCCTTGGACTCGGGTTGAACAAGAATCCAGAAAGATCTTTGGAAATGCTTCTCCAGGTATTGTGAGTGAGATAACTGCTCTTATTCAAGAGTGTCCGCGGTCTGTTCTGCACTCTTCTTCCCTTTACAACACCCCAACTTCTCTTATTTGGTTTTTATCCCCTCAAAAGGCTGATTCTAGTTCATCCATGCTAAAAGCACTGGTGCCTCCACCAACTTCAGAATTTAGCAAAGGAGCAGCTGGAGAGGATTACTCGAATCTTGGCAAGACCATATCACTTCTTGTTAAAATCCAGCCTCCCAAGTCCATCAAGCAACTGGTAGAAGCACAGCGTAATACTTGTGCAGGATGTCACAAGCACTTCAATACTGGGAAGACTCTAATGCGAGAATTTGTTGAAACTTTAGGATGGGGCAAGCCTTGACTTTGCGAATACACTGGCCAGTTGTTTTGCACTTCATGCCATACAAATGACACTGCTGTCTTGCCGGCAAGAGTCTTACATCATTGGGACTTTACTTTATACCCAGTATCTCAACTGGCTAAGTCATTTTTGGATTCCATCTATGAGCAGGTAATTTGTGTTTAACCCCTAACCCTGACAACGGAATCTGCATTAAAAAAAGGAATGGATATAACTTCTTTGTTTGAAAGCCAGTCTCATCCGTGCATTGACCTGGAACTCGTGCAGTCCCTCTCTGCCCACACATGCCGGGTATTTAACTTTTTAAGGATATTAATCTAGTGGCCAACAAGAACACATTACCTCTTATGTTTCACTGATTTCTTTTGGGCCAACCCTCATTATTGGACTTGAAACTAGCTTTTTATGGTTTTTGATTATGCTTAATTCATCTCATGCCTGTTAAGTGTTAAATATTTCTTTCCAGTTTTCTTTTCCATGCAGCCCATGCTCTGTGTAAGTGCAGTTAATCCTTTTTTTATTCTCAAAGGTCCCGACCTTGCTCCATGTCATGGGTATTAGAAAGAAAAAAGGGGCGATGTTTCCATATCTTCGCTGCCCTTTCCGACGGACTGTCCATAAAGGAATGGGCTCTCGCAGATATCTTCTTGGGGGAAATGACTTTTTTGCGCTTCGAGATCTTGTTGATCTCTCAAAAGGTGCATTTGCAGGTACATATGATAATCTGCTCTAAGGGCCCCCATTGAAGGATCAAATAATTATCTTGGGCTACTGTTACTGGTCAAATAGAATATTATTATAATTTTAATTCTTAGATATTATTAATTTATTTTCTGCACATGAACACCAGTAAACTAAATGAATGTTTCATGCTTTCGTGAATCCACATATGGGTATGTGATGTTAGCTTACTGTATATGACACTTATTGCACTACTCCCATTCATGGTAGAGACAGTTTTTAGCAAAATGCTTCAGCACATCACTCAGCAATGCCTTACTTGTCGTGATACCGGTGTTCCTTGTGGTGCACGACAAGCTTGTGAAGACACATCTTCCCTCATTTTTCCTTTCCAGGTGAGCATTTTCTGGAGATTCAATGGGTAATAAACTAGAACTATGCCTCCGAACTGTACTAGGTAGTTGTTTAGATCGCCGGATCCTATCAGGAAAACCCCTTCAGTAGATTGTGCAACTGTGGCTCTGGAATGTTCTATTTTCCCTCTACATGGTTTCGTAGCTCAATATCAGTGTGGATCAGTTACTAGCTTAAATCATCATTTGCCATCACAGGACATCATTAACTCGTCAATCTATCATTTGCATTGTTTCCTCTTGTGAGTCCGTTTTCCACAAACCCTGCTTCAAAAAGCTTGATGGGTGTCTTTGTGGTGCTAAGTCAACCAAAACCACATGTTCCATGGACCAGCTAAAGTTTGAGACCAACATCGAGATGGGCAGGTCTCTTGTTGTCTCAGCAAGGACACCAGATTCAGATACACCAGTTGGCTTTCTTTCCAGTTTGTTTTCAAGAACAACATCCGATAAAATTTGGGGACACAAAAAGAGCAGGCCTGTAATTCTTATGGATTATTTACCAAGTACTTCTCTATGATCATTTTTGTAGTATGTATTAGTTGTGCAGTTTTTTTTCTGTAAAAGGATAGGAAATCTTGCAAAATTAAAGGTGCGAGTTTATTCATATTACACCTTGGTGTGTGTACTTACAGAAATGAGAATGTACAATCAGACATGATGTCGAGTTTTGTATTCTTTTGGACAGTATTGGACTGATAAGCGAGATGCGCAGTCTTCTGATTTTATTTTTTGCTTCGAAAATTCGGTGTGAGCCACTATTTTTGCTGTACTTGTATGAAAAGACAATTTCATCAGTTTGTTGTGGTGGTAATTCTTCAGCCATGGGCATTGAGCTGGTAATTCCTATTTTCGTTCACTGATACGTTTTGAGAAACCATCTTTAGAACAGAATGTGTAGCAAGGAAGATGCATCTCTGCCACTCCCAAGCAAAAAAGATAACCATCCATAAATGGAGAACAAGGAGCTGGCGATCAAAATAAAACAAACCAAGAAAACAATGGGAGACTTGTTTGGATCATAAGGCTAAAGAGAGGGCCAAAAGAGTTATTTGGATCATAACGCTAAAGAGAGGATTAAAAAAGGATTTTTCATGTATAAACCTGCATATCTCGAATGTTATCTACAACACTAACAAACTGCTAACGAGTGCTCAGAAATGATGTTGGTAAAAGCACCGTAGAACACATGCTTGGCTTGCAACTGCCTTTATATCGACCTGATCCACATTTAGAAAGATTAGGAATGAAGTGAATATTATTTGTTTTTTTTTTAATTGTTTTTTGGTAGGTGAATATATTTGTTTAACGATACATGCTTTTGTGTACGTCTAACAAAAATCTCTTTTTTTTTTTTTTTGGTTTTATTTTTTCCTCTATTTTTCTTTTTGCCTTTAAACAATATACATAAATGTGTTCCATATCGACAGTAATGTTTTTCAAGAATCGAAACAGATGGTGCGACGATCCTCGGTGCTGTTTAAAGCCATCATCCCTTTGTTGTGCGAATCAATTGAACGCCTATTCACAAAGGAATAAATTTCTACAATGATAATCTTCAGCCATATATGACATTAAGACAGTATTCCCATTTTATGACGCCATACGCTGGTATGAGTTTGGAAACCATTTGGACAATAGAGAATGCTTCAGCTTTGTTATTAGGGCGAAAAAGAAGTAGCAAGGAAGATGTATCACTGCCACTCCCAAGTACCTGTGAGTTTCCGAACAAAGCAAAGATACGTTACTGCCTGAAACGTTGAAACTAACAAAAAGTTAATCTTCGTGTTAATGTCGTTTAAATATATCAAAATATGACATACCATAGTGGAGCATATGACGATGATAAGTCGAGAAACGGATATGGCCACCTGTATCGAAGAGAACTATCATTACAAAAACACCGAGAAGATTTTTCTTAATGGAGGATAATGAAAATGAGAAAAAAGAATAAGAAGTTTACCAAATTGAAACACAGGCATGCATGATCCATTGGAAAATAACAAATATTCCAGTCCACAATAAGAAGTATGTGATCCGAAACCAGGGAAATTGCTGACACGGAGATATTTGAATCATGAATATATCAATCTAGAAGAGTGACTTATTTTAAAAAAAAAATACAACCACAAAAAAAACTGCATCTTACCAAGCAATTCAAAATTGTATCTACCAGTAGGAAAACCGCATTTAGTGAGTGCATATGAAATGCACAAAATAAGAAACAAATGCTTGAAGAGATGCTAAGCCTAAACTGCAAGGAAAAGAAAGAAAGCATGTAATCATAAAACAGAAGCCAAACATGAAAGGCAGCAGATAACATAATACAATGTACTTCTCTAAAAAGGTGCTATTGATTTATCCTTGATCTCCATATATATTGAAGACCATGCATAATTTAAGTTTACGAAAGAAACAATAGATTGAAGTAAAAAGTTCGGTTACCCACAAGAGTAGGTTTGTAGTGATACTGAGGTAAGTGAGAAAGAAGTGGATAGAGAACCAGCCAATAGACAAAGTCGGTGAGAATCACAGCACCTGCATTCATCTGTTTATGAAACCAAATAATCTTGTCAAGTGCTGAATAGGAAAAATATGAAGGATACAAATGGACTAAATAAGTATTTAGGGGAAGACACTTCTATGGATTTTAAGCTTCGGTCAGGAAGCCCTAGTACCCTCCCTAGAACACGATCAGCTAATAGTTAATCCGGGCAGGGGTTACCTGGAACATAGTTTGGAAAATGTAACCCCAAGTGCCTGCAGTTTTGCAAACATAATGTTGTTCTGGAACCCAGCTTTTGCTTATGTTGCCTTCATTTCCATTTTCCTCGGGCATCGGAGCCACATATGAGCCTCTATCTTCATCTAACATCACATGATCACCAACAGCTCTAGTGCAATATTGGTAGCATCCATATATGGATAACAAGGAACCGAGCTACAAAAAGAAGCAACAAGGCAAAATAAAACAAGACAAATTTTTTAATCATCAATGTGAAAGACTTCCTTCCGCAAAACAGATGACCAAACAAAGTGCAAAACAAAAATGCATAAACAAATGAAGTACATACACGACAGATAAAGTAATATTGAAACAGGACAAGAGGGTATAAACTGGAGATGTTTGAAGAGAAGCTAATTAAGTTAGAGAAGCCTACCCCAAAATAAATGATGACTGAAGCAAACGTCCATCTGTCCACATCCAATAAGATCAAACCAATGTTGTTAGAAAGTTGACAATTTTGTAATTTACAGATGCAGCTTTTCTAAACCCATTGACTAACACATCTCTTATCAAAAAGGAGTATTTGATTGTTTTTTGGTATATGATGATATCGGACACTAAAATCTTAAAAGGCTGAGATGTATCCGAGATATGCTGTAAAGAGATAGAGGAGCAACCTAGGTATTATAAGCATTGTTCACAACAAATGAACTTAGGATTCGAAAAACAAAATTTACTGCATTATATGACTGAAACTATTATAAGTTTATCCTAGTAAAGAATAAGATGAGTCCAAGACAAAGAAGTGGCTTACTGAGTGTAATAGAAAAATATGCCAGCACCACCAATAACGATATTCCAGACGAGAAATGTCAGAAGAGTACCAAAGGCAAACACTCGAAAAGCTAGAAGACAAGCAGGGTGAATTTGTTTCAGACATGGCCTCCAAGCGTCATCCGCATATAAAAAGTCCCCTTTGTAACATTTTCATCTTCTTCCTCCTGATCTGTATCTTTAGATCCTTCATACCTCCATATAATATAAGCCGCGAAAACCATAGGCGTCAAAACAATTATTGCACATAGCAAAAACCTCCAGTTTAACCAATAAGCAAGTGTGTCTGTTGCAGTAGGCAACATCCAATTTGTCACATAAATAGTAGTGGCATTTGGTGTTATAGCTAATTTCAAGTTCGTCCAACAATCAGGTGTGTTTGTGGCGAATACCCAGTTTAACAAATAATCAGTGACGTTTGTTGGCATCATATCCATGACTATACAAAATTGCTAACAAAACTCACTGGTTCCTGTAACCAAATCACCAAGTTAGCTGTAAATCTAAATATACACTGACCTAGACAAAGCAAATTTCTAATTATGAACAGTTTAATATATCAGGAAAATAATGTTTTGATTTGAAATTAAGAGGGGAAAAAAACCCTGAGAACTTATATGCTAACAAATTATCCCCAAAAAACTGATTATTACATAAATTAGAGACATATAAAGCATAATTGAATTGCTTCATCAACTAATAAGAACATAATGAATCTGATAAGTTAGTAGCTAATCAAAGAAGAAGTGATGTTTGATACTTACAAATCAAAATCCACCACCACAGAGAGAGATTACTGATTAAGAATCAAGATTGCTTTAGCAATGCTTGTATATAGGTTTCTAACTTTCAATCAATAAATGTTGAATCAGAGGCGGAACTGAACAAGTTTTTTAAGTATGAGAATCCTAGTAAAATTCGAATATCTTCTAATGTAAGAAACGAAAAGCCATTAGAAGAAGTCGACAAAATTGAGGAAACTAGATTCTATGGATCTCTCCCCCCAGTAGTTTCGGGGAGATAGAGACACACAGAAGTGAACAATATTCTTTCTTATATTTAAAGGGGTAGTTAATTAAGATTTATAATGACTTATAGATAATTCTGAAATAGGTTGTTATTCAATTGAGATTTTCAGGGAGTCCAAACTTTTCTATTGTTGAATAGAGATTTTTTTCAAGTCTTTTAAATTCTCACAAACTTTCTTGTTATTGGATTAAGATTTGTTGGAAGTCACTCAAACACTCTTGTTATTGGATTAAGACTTTAAAATCATGGATTTCTTACTTATTGAGATTTTGGGAGACTTTTTGGATGAAAATAAGCATGAGTGAAATCTTTCCCTTATAAGTGATATTTTGAGAGACTTGAAATTTTGGGTCCAAAGGTCCTCATTTCTCAACCTTATCGGATGGTTATTAGCAAATATTTTATTTCTTCTTTATTCCTCCATCTTTCTTTGCTTTTATTTTTGCTGCAAAAACAAACAAAATCTGTTCGTTTGGTTCCTCCTCTCTCATAGTTTTTACATCAAAATCTGTAATTAATGACAAAAATATTGAATATGTATCAAAGTTTTTACATCAGAAAACGATTATAGCAGGCAGAACTGATAATTAATGGAATCAGGATTCAACCGATTTATGAATCGGTGTGTGCATGCGGAAAAATGCCTCTTAGTAACCGACCATGGAAACCAATTAAAATTCAATGAGTTTCAATCGAGTTATACAAATTGGTATTCTATATAATCAATCATCTGAAGCAAAGTCTAGAAATTTATCATTCCACTGAAAATACAAAATTGGGAATAATTTTTTCTTTTACTCAAAAACGGGCAAATTAGGGGGAAAAAAGAAAATGAATAAACGATGGATTGAAAACAATGGGAAATGGTTTATCATCAAAATCTAGTATCAAAAGAAGTAGACCTGATAATAAATGGTGGGCGCACCCCAAAAACCAAGTCTCAGTACAGTTTTCAATCCAAAATCTCAATATCTCTATTGTTAATTTTCTTCTTCTACTACTAATTTGACTTTGTTCGATTCAAGGTTTTAAGATAGAGATGGAAAGAGGAAGGAAAACGAGTCTCCCTTTGGGATTCGATGATCTGAGAGAGGAGGAGGAACCAAACGAACAGATTTATGACGTGCAAACTCTTCAACACCCGCACTGGCAAGATCCACTTGGTCTTGGGGCAATTCAGGAGAGGGAACATTACCCACTCGAGACTCAGGGGAAGGAGTATGATCATTATGCAGTCTAGGTCTCCACAAATCTCAGAAACTCTATAGAAATCCATTAGATTTGTATCTACAAGTCACAGAGACTCTCTACAATTCTCTTTTAAAATCACTGGAAATCTCTTTTGAAATCACTGAAAATCTCTATACTTCCAGAGAGTCTCCGGAAGTCACTAGAAATAAAAGTCTATGAAAGTCTATATAAATCCCAATTGACTAACCCCCTTGTTAGTTGTTGCATGAATTTTGTTTATTTTTCTGGTTGAACTTTGTTTTGTTAGAAACTTACAGGTTAGTGGATTGAGAATTATAGGGAGTTTCAGAGAGATCTTAAATCTCATGTTAGTCGTTAGAGATTTTAAAAGAGTCTTTTAAACACCCTTGTTAGTGAATAAAGACTTTATTTAAGTTCCTGAAATTCTCAAAAACTCTTTGTTATTGGTTAGGGACTTCTAGAAAATCCTTTAAATGCTCATGTTATTGATTATCAACTTGAAAGTCATGGATTTATAATTTTGAGAGACTTTGAGAGACTTTTATGTAAAAATAGGCATGACAAAAGTCTCTCCAAAATGGGTGATATTTTGGGAGACTTTATAACTAGTGTTGATTTATTTATTTATTTTGCAAGTGCCTTTTTTTTTTCTCTTACGTATCGAACTTTTAAACTAATGATTAATCAAGCTATGTTGCATTATCCTTAAACAAACCATTTTTGTAATTATATTAACATACTAATCATCCATAATATATTACCTATAACTTGCTTAACTATATATAAGACGAGTTATTAGAAAAAGACATAATTTTTCTTAAGGAATCTAAGATGCGCATGTAAAATTTTTCGGTGATCATGGAATTTGGGTTATTTTATACGAAAGATGTATGGACAATATATAATTTTAATTATTTTCAGTAGTCTTAGTAGAATGTGCCACGATGAAGAAGAACGGACAAACCAGTCCACCAGGTGATTATATATAGTGATTAGAACTAGGTTGTATGTCTTGGATAATAGTCTCACATGGGATATCAACAATTCATATGTGGTTTCTTGGATTGCTCCCCAGATGATTTTTTTAAAATAAATGATTAAAACAAACCCACTATGATCATATTTATTTTCTCTATAAATCACAAAAACTCCCTAAAAATCCAATATTTAGTTTCTGTAAATCACAAAAACTCTCTAAAACACTTCCATAAAATCACTTGAAATCTCTATATTTCTAGAGAATCTCCGAGAGTCTCTCAAATAAAAAATCTCTAAAAATCCAAAGAATTC
Organism: Papaver californicum; assembly: GCA_023531435.1. Lineage (NCBI taxonomy): Eukaryota > Viridiplantae > Streptophyta > Magnoliopsida > Ranunculales > Papaveraceae > Papaver > Papaver californicum. Next base: position 4,272,266 of record JAJJMC010029502.1, read on the forward strand.
TCATTTGACTACCCCTTGTTAGAATCTCTTTATTCTCTCTCTAACCTCTGTTGTGTGTGAGTGAGTTTTATGTGATGCCAAAAGATATCAAGATGACACAGGAAATATGGGGTCACACATCGGGCCTAAAATATTTATTACTCACTAACAGGTCGGTACGGTATTTGTTTGACAGAAATAGTCATGACATCAGGAATTAGGGTTGTATTTAACATATTGAAAGAGATGTAAAACAATTTGTTTTTAAACATATAAACAGAAAAATAAAAGGAAACAAAATATATATGATATACCGATAGAAGGAGATTTAACAATGTTGTGCAGGCAGCAAATGGAAGTAGAGGCACAACTCACTGGATACATAACAATATCATCGAAGATTGCATTTATTTACTTAATCATTTTGATTCTTGGACATGCCCTTTTGTTAAAAGAGAAGCAAATAAAGCAGCTCATACAACTGCACATTTTTCTATTGATATATTAGGAAAAACAGATTAGTATGAATCCTTCCCATTAAAGATTAAGGATTGTATCCAAGCAGATTGCTTTGCTTCCTAAGCTTTAATAAAATCCATTTTTCTATTACAAAAAGATATATAGGATATACATGTCAACGCAACAAATATACATAATCCAATATTATCCCAAAAGAATAAGACAATATTGTTAACACCATCCCTCAAACTCAAGAGGGCGCAGAGCACATGTTGAGTTTGGTAATTAGAAAATGTAGTCGAGCAGAAGGAAGAGTCTTAGTGAAGATGTCTGCTACTTGCAATTCTAAAAAAACATACGACAGTGTAATAGTTTGTCGTTTGAAGTGGTGTCGTACAAAGTGAAAGTCAATCTCAATGTGTTTTATACGTTCATGAAAAACATCATTATAAGCAATGTGAACATCATCCTTGTTATCACAGTAAGAGAGGTACGTTCTGATAATTTAAATATCATATCATGAAGAACCCATCGCAATCAAACAATTTCAGACGTAGTATGAGCAAGAGCTCAATGCTCATGCAATAGAGTAGGAAACAACTGTTTGTTTCTTAACACAAAGAGATTAAATAGTTACCTAAAAACAAGCATTATCCAGTGGTTAAGCGTCGATCAGTGACATCACCTGCCCAATCAGAAAAATCGAACTATGCACGAAGACAAAAATCAGATGTAGATGAGAAATGCAGACCTTGATATAAATTACCTTTGATATAACGTAAGATCCGAAGAACAGCAACAAAATGTGTCGATCTTAGAGATGACATGAACTGACTCACAATATGAATTGCATGGTTGATATCTGGTCGTGTAATAGTTAGATAGTTAAGACTGCCCACAAGTTGACGATATAAAGTAGGATTGGGTAAGACTTGTCCATCAAGACAGATGAGCTTTACATTCAATTCAAGAGGTGTATCAACAGTCTTGCTATCAGTTAATCCAACAAACTAAAGAATGTCAGATGCATACTTCACTTGAGAGATAAAGTAAACACCAGTTGATTTATCAATTTCAATACCGAGAAAATAACTTAAGGGACCAAGATCTTTCATTTCAAAACATGAAATTAGATTGAGATTTAGAGCATTGATGCCCTCTAAGTCAATACCTGTGATGACCATGTCATCAACATATAAGAGAAGAATAACCATTCCCTTTTTAGTCGACCGAATGAACATGGCTGAGTCATATGCACTTTGAGTGAATCCATATTGAATAATAGCATTGGAGAATTTCTCAAACCATGCACGAGGTGCTTGTTTAAGTCCACACAAAGCTTTGCGAAGCTTACACACTTGATTTGGAGAATCAGGTAATCCAGGTGGTGGTTGCATATAGACTTCTTCTTGAAGGTCTCCATGAAGAAATGCTTTTTTAACATCTATTTGATGAAGGTCCCAAGTACGAGCATAAGCAACAACAAGGATAGTATGCATGGTCATACGAGCAACAAGAGCAAATGTCTCTTCATAGTCAATGACATACTCTTGAGTATATCCTTGAGCAACTAAACATGATTTATAACGTTCTATTTTACCTTCTGAGTTTGTCTTTATCTTGTATCCATTTACTTCCAATAAAATATTTTCCCGGAGGTAGGTCTACCATGTCCGATGTATTAGCTTCCTTATGTGCAGATAATTGTTCTCCCATAGAGTTTTGTCATATTGTACTTGATGATGCTTCCTTGTAAGACTTGGGTTCATGCAAAGATAAAATGGATGATAAAGAGCAGTGATAATCAAATAACTTAGTTGGTGGTCAGCAAGCACGAGGAGGCAAGCAGTAGCTTCAGTTACAAGATTCCCAGATGGAGAGGCGCTGTCAGGATTTTCCATAGAGTGGTCGAGTACAACTTCAGAGATTTCAACAGAAGGAGTGACTTCTTTGGTGAGAGTACTAGTGGTGGAATCAATTGGTGGTTGTGGATTTGATGGAGGCACATCTTCAAAGGGATCCAGATATGTGAAGTTCTCTAAGGTAAATGATTTGGTACTAGGAAGAGACCAAAATGGAATTTTCTCCCAAACATTGATATGACGTAAGAAACACAATCTGGTATATTTTTTAATAGTGGTAAATAAAGTATCATTCGCTCGAACTTGTGAAGATTGATTTTAAATTTAATAAACTAATTTTAAAGTAAAAATATACACAAAATATGAAAACAATATTCAAAGTACTGAGGTTATGGATTTCACCAATAACCAATTAAAGTGATTCAAACTAATCAATATTCATGCAATTCTTTACATTTATACTGATTCTAATATGTTGCAAAAGTAGATTCTCAAAATAACAATTGTATGACAAAAGCATGGAACATTAAAAACCTAGGCCAAGCATGTACCATCTAACGAAATCACAATTGTTTAATAAAAATCATTAAATCAATTTTTAATCAAACCAAATAATCATAAAATAAATTACAAAAAACAATTAAAATAGAATTATACCACTTTTCTTGGAACAATGGCTTCCTCCATCACCTCAACAAAGGGGTTTAGCTCCTCATGATGAAAACACCCTCAAAATATTGGTACATAGCTCAAAGTTTTTACAAATGATGAAAAAGAGTGAAAACAATGAAAATAACGAGTTTGCAACGTTTATAAACGTTACAGACTTACTGTTACAGAAGGAAAAGTGTTTCAATGAAAATAAATGTTGCAAATGAAGATAAATGTTGCAAAGTTAAAAGCTTTAGCAACAAAATCTTCAACCTTTTGGCCACGGAAACTTCAATCTTTTTGTAATGTTTTCTTCATCTTCTTCATCATGATCATAAACAGATTTTTTTCTGGATTTTTATTTTGCGATTCTGGTCTCTCC